>PVJC01016968.1:0-33001 GCA_004026665.1 Murina feae | reverse complement strand
AAAAGGCTGGCCTGACCACGAGGCGGGGTTTTCCCTGCTTTCTGGTGGCTGGAGGAAGATGGGCAGTAGGCAAACTTGGGAGGCAGGTAGTACCCAGCCCTGGTCACAGCTCAAAAAAGAGAACAACATGCAGGGGAGGGCAAGAGTCTGAGAGATCAACATAGAGGGGGTGCCTGCTCCAAGCCTCCACGGTGTGCCTAGGGGCAGGCCCTGGCAGGTAGACACACACAGAAGGACTGCTCCAAGCCTCAGATGCAGCTGGGGGCAGGTCCCCAGTGGTCACACACACACACACACACACACACACACACACACACGGTGCCTGGCAGACTGGGGCCATCATAGGACATCCACTGAGGGGTCCCAGACTGTCAGAGGGCACAGGCTGGGCTGAGAGACTCCCTCCACCCTGAGTACACAAATTTTTGTGCACCGGGCCCCTAGTGTATATAATACAGATATAAACTCATGTATGCATTCTATGTGAATACATCATATATAGGCATATATATGTTTTATGTTTAGCCATGTCTTATGTTTAACCATGTGTAATTTTATAAGTGACATTAGCAATACCTATTCAAAATTATTTTTCCTAAAAAATATCCCCAATGTAAACTTCTTAAATTCCCCTGTATTTATTTAAAATATTTTCTAATGATTTTCAAAACAATTTTTTATCCTTTAAAAAATGCTTTATTGAAATCTAAGTTACATACTTTAAAATTTATTCACTTTATATTAAAATCAATGATTTTTAGTATATCTAGAGAGTTTTACAACAACCACCATAATCTAATTTTAAGGTCTTTTTTAAAAAAAAAAAAAAAACAATAAGGAAGACTTTTTGATTCAAACAAGGCCACCAAAGTCTGGAATTTTTTTCAGTTTGTTCTTTCCTTCTGCCATTTGGCTTTTTTTAAATTAAACAAAATGTGTTCTTTGGAAAAAATGCATATTCAGGTTTTCAACCCGCTTTTTGATTGGATAGTTTGTTTTTATGGTGTTATGTTATATGAGCTCACTATATATTTTAGATACTAATCCCTTATTGACTATAGATGGCAAATATCTTCTCCCATTTAATAAGTTGTCTTTCATTTAGTTTGATATAGTCCCAGTTATTTATTTATTTATTTTGTTTCCATTGCCTGAGAAAACATATTTACAAAAAATTAATGAGTAATGTAAAACATTTACTGCCTTCTGTTTTCTTCTAAGACTTTTAAGGTTTCAGGTCTTATATTTTGATATTTAATCCATTCTGAGGTTGTTCTTTTATATGGTGTCACAAAGTGATCAAGTTTCATTCTTTTTCATGTATTTGTCAGCATTCCCAACCTCATTTATTAGATACCATCTTTACTGCATTGTGTATTCTTATGCCTTTTATCATAGATTAATTGACCAGGGGACATGGGTTTAGGTCTGAATTCTCTATTCTGTTCCATTAACATATGGTCTGTTTTTGCCCCAGCACCATGCAGTTTTGATGATGATAGCTTTGTAGTATACTTTGATACTAGGTAGTTTAATGCCTCCATCTCTGTTCTTCATTTTGAATACTACTTAGGTTAACCAGGTTCTTTTATCCTTCCTTATTAATTTTAGAATTATTTTTCTAATTCTGTAAAAAAATCTCACTGGTATTTCGATACAAATTGCATTGAATCTATTGATTTGGGTAGTATGAACATTTTAATGATGTTAATTTTTCCTATCCATGAATAAAATATATATTTTTAATTATTAGTAACTTTTTATTTTTTCTCAATATCCTAAATTTGTCAAGGACAAGTCTTTTACTTTCTTGGATAAATTTATTCCTAAACACTTTTTTAAATGCAGTAAATGAAGTTGTTTTCTTATATTCTCTTTCTGATAGTTCATTATCCTACCTAGTAAAGAGGTAATATGCTAATTGACCCTCATGCCATCGCAAAGATGGCAGCGCCTACAGCCAATATGGAGGGAATATGCTAATTGACTGCCATGCCCTCAAAGGTGGTGTTTCCCACAGCCACAGGATGACAGCATCCAGTCCCCTCAGCCCCACCAGGGTGGCAGGCACATGGCAAGGCCAGGCCAGCCCCTAGGCGGGCCCGGCCACTCTACACGCCTGCCTCTGGAGTTCCCCAGTTCCTTCAGCCACCCAGTCACCCAGGGCTAGCCTGAGGCATAGGCAAGCCTCAGATGGCAGCTTCCCAGGTGCCCAGGGCCAGCTGAGGCTCAGGTAACCAGGGCTGGCCAAAGCTTGCACTGCTGGCAGTGGCAGCAGCAGAGGTGTGGTGGGGCATTGCCTTCCCCTGATCTGTGGGTTGCTCCTGCTCCTGAGGGCTCCCAGACTGTGAGAGGGAGCAGGCTGGGCTGAGGGACCCCCATCCAGTGCATGGATTTTCATGCACCGGGCCTCTAGTTGGTATATAAAAATGGAACCAAATTCTGAATGTTTTATGTCCTAATACTTTACTGAATTTGTTTATTACTTTTAGTATTTTTAGTGAAATCTCTAAGGTTCTCTCTACATAGTCATCTCCACATAATGACAGTTTTACTTCTTTCTTTCTAGTTTGGATGCCTTTTTAAAAAAATATCATTGTCTAATTACTGTGGCTAGGCCTTCCCCTACTACTCTGAATAAGGGTGGTGTTAGTGAAAATTCTTGTCTTATTCCTGATATTTAAAAAGTTTTCACATTATTTACTATAGCTAAGTTCTAGAAACAGGCCAATTGTCCATCATATATAATAAAAGGCTAATATGCAAATAGACCAAATGGTAGAACAACTGAACAACCAGTCACTATGATGTGCACTGACCACCAGGGGGCGCACATGGAACATGGCAGATGTCAGCTGCAGTGGGATGATGGAGCAGGTGAGTGGGGGTGCCAGACCAAGGCAGGGCAAACCTCTGGTGGTTACTGGAAATTCTCTGCTTCCACACACCATAGTCCTGCCTAGCACTCGCACCTGCTGCCCGCACTGGCCCTGCTTGCTCAGCACCATCAGGGGTGGCAGCAGCTGCTGCTGGCCCAGATTTCCCCTGAGGAGTTCTCCATCTCCCCCTGATCATAAGGGATGATCAGGGCAGCAGCCACTGCTCGCACCCACTGACAGCAGTGTGTGCAAGTGGCAGTGGGTGCGGGGCTGCTGGCAGATGGCACGGGGGCCTCAGCAGGAGGGGCCAGGCGGGGACACAGAGGATGTGCTGAGACCCACCCCTGTGGGTCCACAGTTCCTTTCAAGTTACACAAATTAGTGCACTGATCCCTTACTCAGTAGATAAATGGATTAAAAATGGTGGTAGATTTACACAATGGAATAGTGTGCAGCTGTGAAAAACGGCTCTCTTACCCTTGGAGACAGCATGGAGGGACCTGGAGAGTATTATGCTAATCAAAATAAGCCACTCAGAGAAAAATAAGTTTCACATGATCTCACTAATATGTGAAATCTAATGAACAAAATAAACTGATGACAAAAGCAGATCCAGAGACATTGAAACATGCAACAGGTTGATGTATTTCAGAGAATAGAGTGGAAAGACATTAGACAAAGAACTTATATGCATATATTCATAGCCATGGACTAACAGTAGTTCAGGGACGCCTGGAGAGAGGGCAGAAGGGCAGTGGAGGGGATCAACAGGGGGAAAAAAGGAACATCTACAATAGTTTCAACCACAAGGATTAAAAAAGAAAAACCAAAAAAAAGTAGAATTGGGAAAATTAAAAAAAAAAACTTTCAGCTTTTCTCCGTGTGTGATGTTAGTTGTTAGTTAGTCATATATGACCTTTATTCAGTTGAGTTATGTTCCTTCTATTCTCACTTTGCTAATAGTTTTAATCATAAATGGATGCTAAATTTTGTCAAATGCTATCTGTGCATCTATTGACACAATTAAATTATTTATATCTTTTTGTTTGTTTGTTTATGTGGTATATCAAATTAATGATTTGGGGATATTATACCAAATTTGCATGCCAGGAATAAATCCCACTTGCTCATGATGTATGACCTTTTTAAGATGTTGCTTAATTTAGTTTGCAGATTTTGCTGAGGATTTTTGCATCTAAGTTCATCAGAGATATTGAGCTATTATTTTCTATTTTTATGGTGTCTTTGTCTGGGCTTGCTATCAGGATAACAATGGCATCATAAAATGATCTTGAGAGTCTTTCTCCCTCTTTTTTTTGTTTGTTTATAATACATTGAGAAATATAGGTGTTCTTAAAAGTAAAAAAATAAATAAAAATGGTTAAATTTCAACTGTGAAGCCATCCAGTCCAGAGCTTTTGCTTTTGGGGATTTTTATTTATTTATTTTTTACTGCTTCAGTTTCACTAGTTACAATCTGTCTATTCAGATTCTCTGATTTTTCCCGATTCAGTCTTGGAAGATTATATTTTTAGAAATTTATCAATTTCTTCCAGAAAGTATAATTTGTTGGCATATAATTGTTTATAATATTTTCTTATAATATTTTTTTGGCGTCAGTTGTCATTTCTCTTCTTTTGTTTATGATTTTTTTTTTCATTTGAGTCCTCCCTCTTTTTTTCCTTAATCAGTCTGGTTAAAGGTTTATTAATTTTGTTTTTCTTTTCAAAAAACCTCTTGGTTTCATTGACCTTTTGCAGTTTTCGTAGACTGTATTTCATTTATTTCTGCTCTGACCTTGATCATTTCCTTTATTTTACTCACTTTGTACTTTCTGTCATTCTTCTTCCTCTAGTTCTTTATGTCTAATAGATGAGTTGAGATTTTTCTTGTTTCTTGAGGTAGTCTTATCATGCTATGAATTTCCCATTTAGGACTAATTTTGCTCTGCCCCATGGATTTGTATATATCTCATTTTCATTGTCTCAAAGTATCTTTTGATTTCTTCCATAATTTCATTGTTAAGCCATTCATTATTTAGTACCACACTATTTAGTTTACATAAATTATCATCATTTTTTAAAATTCATGTTTGTTTTTGCTATACCAGTTGAGGTTTCTCTGCTACCTTGTCTTCCAGAAAACTGATTTGATCCTCTGCTTCTTCCAGTCTGTTGTTAATTCCTGCTCATGTATTTTTCATTTCAGTTCTTGTTTTGTTCACTTCTAAGTGTTTTTTAAATGGTTTATATCTCTTTGTTTAATTTTGTACTGAATTTATCTACTCTTCCCCTTATTTATTGAGAATCCTTATAACCAGTGTTTTGTACTCTGCATCTGATGGATTGCTTATCTTCATTTTATTTAGATCTTTTTCTAGATTTCTGTTCTGTTCTTTTATTTTGGACATACTCCTTTGTCTCCTTGTTTAGTCTGACTCCTGGCATTTGCTCATATGTTTACGTACATCTGTTATGTGTCCCAGAGTGGCCTTATGTAGTAAGTGTCCTGTGTGGGGCTGTGGTGAAGTCTTTCTGTTGACCTGGGTCAGGTGTCTCCTGTGTGGATTGTGTGTGCACTTTTGCAGTTGAGCCTTAATTTCTCCTACTTTGGTATATCAGTGGATGGGGTTGACCCTGAGGTTGACAAACTCTGAGGGCTGGCCATGACTAAAACAGGTGGGCTGATGTGCATGACCTGACCCCCTAGAGAAGGATTTGTTTTAGTAGGAGTTTGATTCTTCTTAGGGGTATCATTTTTTGAGTTAATTGAGTGCTCTGGTGTGGTCTGAAGCTAGCCACTTGTTTTGTTGGTTTTGAAGCCCTTCGGAGAGGATCTGCCTTTTTTGCCCTGTTTGGGATCACCAAGTGGTAGTTACAAAGTGATCTCCAATGGTTTTCCTTTTGCTGGGCTTGAAGTTGCTTGAGAAAGCCTATTCTGTGAGACAAAGCTGGATGTCACTAGTGATGACCTTGGAAGCCTTTGATGGGCACCACAATATGACCTGAGGCCTGCCACCACTTGTTCTGTTCACTGTGACCTCTTCATTAAAGCTATGTTCCAAGTCAACACTGGCAAAAACTTATGCCACATTTGGGGACACCTCATGCAAGTTTCAACAGATTGCTACTTGTTCCATTCTTGTGGCCATTTAGCAAGAGGTACAGGACACCCTATGGCCACTTGCTGCTTATCTGAGGTTTGTGGACCTTTGAGAGACTTTAGAAATTCTGCAGTGTGACCAGTGTCAGTATCCTTTTGTGAAAAACTTGTTGTATAAAGATAAGAGTCAGGTGTGCAAGTTGGGTGGGGTGGGGGTCTCAGGAAAACGAGCATTTCTAGTCTCTAAAAACTCACTCCAAAAAATTCTCCTGTATTGTTCAAACCTAATTCAATAGCTATTAGATCCTTTTTATCTCTTGTCACAAGTCTCAAATTCTATATTTCATGCACATATTACCAAGACCCTGTGTTCCATCTGCTCAAAAACCATTGTCAAGAAAGTGCTCAGTGACCTCCAAAAAAACAGGTTTTTAATTGTATCATTTTATAGATCAAGAGAAAAGTGACTTTTAATGACCTACAAATAAGATCAATAAGCCATCAATAATTGAATCCCAGGACCATTCTTTATCAAATTTTATGTCCTCCATCTCACTCAAAGGGTTTGTGTATTGAAGTTGTCCATCTGCTAGTGATCTCCAGGGGATGATCTACAAGTACTACATCTGATTAGCAATGCAGATAGTCATCAGTTTCAGAAAGGCACTCAGCTTCACAGATGCAAAGTTTGGGATTAAAAAAATCAGTTACTCATCCCCAAGGGAAGAAGTCACCTTATTGAAGCAGTCTAATTAGGGCCATCTGTCCAAACTGCATAGTATCTAAGGACCCTGCTAACTTAAGAAGTTCTGGGGTCCAAAGCTGCCTAGGGGTTTTCGAATTAGTTACTTGGAGAAGGTGGCTTCATCTCCTATGTTCCTTGCTCCTTTATTCCTTTATCAATCTCTATTGTTAGTGACATGACTGCACATTTGCCCTACCTTGCCTTGATCTCCCACTTTGATTATCCTCCCACCTTTTGCTCAAGACACTTTTGAAATCTTAAAGTAACATTTTTATTTGTTTCTAGTGAGCTTTTAATTTTTTTCTATGTCTAAAGTTCAAAATCAAGTGATGTTGGCAATATCCAATCCATTGTGTATTACTCAGCCACACAAACAAATTGAACCAGATTTCTCCAGTTTGAGTTATTTGGAATTTGTCACAAATATAGTTCAGTTTTCATAGGTCTTGCTATCCCTTACTGTGCCACATATCCTTGTCTAAGTATAGTCTTATATAGTCTTTGTTCTTTAAATTTTAAAAGTTTAAATATAAAACAAAATGGTATAATGAAATGTATGTATTTATTCCTACTATACAAAAATCTAAATTATCAGCATTTCTGTTTTTTATACTACCATCTCCATTCTGTTTTCAATGGACTATTTTAGCCTAATTTCAGACAACATATAATTTTATCTGTAAACAGTACATATTTATAAAAAGACAAAAAGCTTTTACATTAAAAATTACATCTGAAAACCCATTATCACATCACATGCAAAAAATTAAAATAAATTAGTTGATAATATCAAGTATCTACTAAGTGTTGAAATGACCACAATTCTCTTCCCTACCCCTTCCTCTTTTCTATGTCTCCTTTATTCTACACTGCTCTTCAGTTCACTATTTCAAATCAGAATCCAAATAAAATTGACACATAGCATTGTTTGATGTCAACAAAATCTCTTATAATCTATTGTTTCGCCTTTTTTATTTTGCAATTTACTCTTAAAGTCTTTGTGTCCATCATTCTTGCCTATCTTCCCTAGTAGTGTACAGCATCTTCTTATATGAAAGACATTGACTGAACTTAAATTCATCTTATACACAGGCAAATTTCCACTGCCTCAGTGAGGAGACCAGAGTTTTATTGAAAAGACTACTTTGTCCAAGAATGCATCTCCTAATATCTACAAGGATGTTCCACATCTCAAAAGTAGACCTTCAGCCCTGACTGGTTTGGCTCAGTGGATAGAGCATCAGCCTGCAGAATTAAGGGTCCCAGGTATGATTCCAGTCAAGGGCATGTACCTTGGTTGTAGGCACATCCCCAGTGGGAGGTGTGCAGGAGGCAGCTGATCAGTTTCTCTCTCATCGATGTTTCTAACTCTCTGTCCTTATCCCTTCCTCTCTGTAAAAAACCAATAAAATACATTTAAAAAAAGTAGACCTGCATTTTTTCTGATTCCAAAGGGTTTCAGACAAAGAAAAATTGGGGAATGGGCAACAGAATCCCAAGAATAGAAGATAATGTTACTAGGATACCATCAGGAAGGTATGAGTATGAAAGCTTACAAAGCTCTCCCCTTCTTATTTTCAAATAACTTAAGTTTTTCTACTAGAATTATGTAATTTATAAAATAGTAAAATGCAAATTAACCTCACTCCATTACACCTAAGCCACGCCCACCAGCTGATCAGAATGATGGTATGCAAATTAACCCAGCAAAGATGGCAGCCAGCACCAATGCAGCTAGAGCAAACAGGAGATGGAGGAAACTGCCTGCCTAGGCTGGCTGTGGCCTCCACTCAAGGCAACAATATTTCAATTATAGAAGCCATGGAGCTGAAGCAAACAGGAGGCTTTGTTTCCTGCCTAGGCAGGCTGTGGCCTCCACTATAGGCAACAAAGTTTCAATTATAGAAAATAAATAAACCCCAGATATCTGCTTCCAGCCAGTGGCCTCATTGGGACCTTGGGTCAATGGGAGCTGTGGCCAGTCTACAAACAGCCCTCAGCCCCTCACCCAGGCTGGCCAGGCACCCCAGTAGGGACCTGAACCCTAAAGGGGATGTGGGCAGCCTGAATATGGCCCTCAGCCCCTCACCCAGACTGGCCACAACCCCATGGAGTGTAGGTTCCCACTGGAGCCTTGGCCAGCCTGCAAACAGCCATAAGCCCCTAACCCAGGCTGGCCAGGCATGCCAACAGGTGGACATCCCCTGAGGGGTCCCAGACTGCAAGAGGGCACAGGCACAAATTTTTGTGCACGGGGCCCCTAGTTCTATATAATAAAAGCCTTATATGCAATTGTCTCCTGGACTGGGAGTTTGACTGCTTGCTATAATGTGCACTGATCACTAAGAGGTGGCACAGAACATGACGGACATTGGCAATGTGGCGCTGGCAGTGGGCGGCAATGGAGGCGCTGCTGGCCGCCATGGACCCTGGTGAATGCGGGACTGGGGCGTGATGGTGGAGCATGTAAGTGGGCAGTGCCAGGCCAAGGCAGATGTGAGCAAGACCCAATATCCCTGCTGATAGCCTCACAGACATCAACCAACAGTGGCAGCAGAGGGCAGGGCTGCTGCCCAGCTCCCGAGCACTGAGGGAGCTGTAAGGGGTCCAAATGACTCAAGGGGGTGCACAGGAGACCATAGACCCAGGTGATTCTCAGGGCCCAGAGGTCAGCTGGGACCGCCCCCCTTCCATGCCAGACACTTGAACT
The DNA here is from genome assembly GCA_004026665.1 of Murina feae. Taxonomy (NCBI): domain Eukaryota; kingdom Metazoa; phylum Chordata; class Mammalia; order Chiroptera; family Vespertilionidae; genus Murina; species Murina feae. The sequence goes on along the minus strand of PVJC01016968.1, from coordinate 23,565 downwards.
TCGATTGCCAGCCAGGCCTAGGGAGTGCACCCATGCACAATTCTCATGCACTGGGCCTCTAGCTTATATATATAAAACCCTAAGTAGCCAGCTGGCCAGCATGTAGCTACGATGTGCACTGACCACCAGTGGGTAGATGCTCAATGGAGGAGTGAACACCACAGGCATGGAAACATGGAACAGACTTATGAACCTCAGAGGAGGGGGTAAAGGGGAAGGTGAGAAGAGATTAATCAAAGATCTTACATGCATACTAGAGGCCCAGTGCACAGATTTGTGCACCAATGGGGTCCCTCAGCCTGTCCTGCAGGGATTGGGCTGAAATTGGCTCTCCAACATCCCTCGAGGGGTCCCAGGTATGGGAGGGCACAGACCAGGCCAAGGGAACCCACCGGTGCACGAATCTGTGCACTGGGCCTCTAGTAATTTTATAATGAAATTTTAACCTTAACAGTTTACAAATTCCCTCTAGAGAAATATATCTTAAGATGTTATCTTTCATGCATATCTTATCATGAAAAAGGGTCCAAGCACTGGGTGTCTAGGTTTCCACTTTTTCTAACTATACTTTAACATCATCCACCCCTGTAGAGGTGAGGGCCACAAATTGTGGGGCTTGATTCTAGTCACTGGGAACCAGGATTTATTATTAAGAGAGAGTAAATTGTTTGAAAATTTTCAGTTGTGGTATCACATGTTTGATTTCTATTTTAAAGGGATGATCTGGATGCTCTGAAGAGAATAGATATCGAGAGGGGAGTGTGAAAGCAAGGAGATCCATGGGCAGTAATTCTAATCGTTGAGTTGATTCAGAGCATTGAAAGATTGATTGGAACCTCAAAATGAACCAAGAATGTATCGTTCTTGGAAAGAAAGCAAGTAAACTGGCTTAATCTGTCCTTAAACATATATAGATATAAAATAATACATATTTTTAAATTATTTGAAAAGGAAGACCCTGCCATTAATATTTTGATTAAAATGTTGGATAAGATTATCTTAACTCTCAGATTTAAATTCCTGGATCTGCACATGAAATATCTTAACTAATAAAAGTGTAATATTAAAATTAACTGTTTCTTCGGGACGGCCTAAGCTACGCCCACCAGCCAATCAGAGTGACTGTATGCAAATTAGCCTAGCCAAGATGGTGGAGGCCGCAGCTCCAGTGTGCGGCTGCTGCCTCCTCTATCTTGGGAGCCTCTGTCCTGGGAAGGCATCTGGCACCCTGGGCCAGACGATGCCTTCCCAGGCGGAAGCCTTCCAGGGGGACAAGGACCAGCGGAGGAACCCTGCGACCCCTCCTGGGAGGCCGATGGGTGGCCAGCACCATCCTATTGATCTCCCAGGTGGAGAAACCCTCAGGGGGAGCCCGCGACCCCCTCCTGGGAGGCCGATGGGGTGGCCAGCGCCACCTGATGGGCATCCCAGGTGGAGAAACCTTGGGTGGGGCGGGGACTAGCTGGGGGACCCCAAGGCTCCCTCCTGGGAAACCTATGGGGTGGCCAGCGCCACCCCATTGCTTCCCAGGCGGATGGCCCGGAGGGTCAGTGGGAGCTGTGGCCAGTCTGAAAACTGCCCTTAGCCCCTCACCCAGGCTTGTCACACACCCTGGGGTGAGGATCTCCACTGGGGAGCTTGACCAGTCTGCAAACAGACATTGGCCCCTCACTCAGGCTGACCAGGCACACCAGCAGGTGGACATCCCCAGAGGGGTCCCAAACTGTGAGAGGGCACAGGCCAGACTGAGGAAACACCCCCCCTGCCCCAGTGCACAAATTTTTGTGCACCGGGCCCCTAGTAAGTTCATAATTGAGAAATGGATTACTTTTAATGTTAAATGTTCAATGGTAATAAATGTTTATGATTTAAGAGGACATGGATGTGGGGAAGTGAATGAGACACTCCTCTTTGTGTTTCTCTTTGTTTAATCAAACTCTTCCTAAATCCTTTCCCAGGAAGGAGCCATCCACACTGGCCCAGGGGATTTACACCTCCTGTAAACTCCTGAACCTTATTGTGTGGATTTTGCATTAAAATTTGTTTTCCTCAGTATTGCCTTGTCCATAGAAATGTTAAGTTAATAAAATATTATTGTTTTTCCCTTAAGAGATAATAAAATTGAAGCTCAAGGAGGTAAAATGTTGCTAATAAACAATGGAACAAATTTTACAGAACATCTTTTGTGTAACTATTAAAATGAGCCAATGACAGTGGGGCCAAGTATTTGACCCCACTATACTATTGCTCTTAACTTGACTAGTTCAAAGCTAATGTAAACCAAGTTGACACATTGCTTTGGTTGATATGTTATCAAGCTGCTTTATAATCTACTAGAGGCCTGGTACATGAAATTCTTGCACAGAGGGGCGGGGGTCCCTCAGGCCAGCCTGCACCTTCTCCAATTCGGGATCCCTCAGGGGATGTCCGACTGCCTCTTGCAATCTGGGACCACTGGCTCCTACCTGCTTACCTGCCTGCCTGCCTGATCACCCCTAACCACCTCTGCCTGCCTGCCTGATCACCCTTAACCGCCTCTACCCTTGTCTTGCACCCAGGACCCAGGATTCCCTCCTCTGGCCTGTTGCAGGCACTCAGGACCTGGATTGGATTTGCCTGGTCTGGCCTGAGGATCAGGGGACTGTGGACAGGTGGCTTTACCTGGGCTGCAGCCTCATGCACCCAAGACTGCAGGATGGGTGGCTTGTCCCTCTCCTGGGCCACAGCCACAGGCTCTGGTGCCTGGGACCACAGGGCAGGCAACTTGTTCCTCTCCTGGGCCAGGCCATGGGCTCAGCTGCAGCTGCTGGCACCTAGGACCATGGGGTGGGTGGCTTGTCCCTCTCCTGGGCCACAACCTGGCTGGCCCCATTCCTCTCTCATGAGCTCATTTGTGCCTGGCTCGTCCTCATTACTCTCTCCCCAGTGTTGAGTGTCTAAGCCATTATGGCACTATGGCATGAGGGTGTGATGACCATTTGCATATTATCTCTCTATTATATAGGATCATTTCTCCCTTTTTTGTGTTGTAATTTATTCTTGAAGATGTTGAGTTTATCATCTTGCCCTTTCTGCTTATATGCAGTTTCATATGGTTCTGTCGGTAGCATACTTCATGCTCTTTCCACTCCACCTTGGTAACTTCCTAGAAGACAGGTGGTTCCTTAAATGTCTTTCCTTGTAATAATATCTATCATATGTGGGGGTACAGTTAGTCATTGCTGTCACTATGGAGTATTTTATAATCTAGCATAGCCTTTATTAAAATGCAAACATCTGCCCTAGCTGGTTTGGATAGAACTTCAGCCTGTGGACTAAAAGGTCCCAGGTTTGATTCTGGTCAAGGGCATATGCCTGGGATGTGAGCTCAATGCCCAATAGGGATTGTGCAGGAGGCAGCTGATCAATGATTCTCTTTCATCATTGATGCTTCTCTCTTTTTCTTTCTCTCCCTTCCTTTCTGAAATCAACATCTATTGACATGTATATTTATTAGCCTTTAGACTGATACCTCAAAGGCAGAGAGAGTCTTTTGTTTTACTTCAATCTTTAGCAACCAAAACAGTTACTGGCCATAGTTGATATTCTATATTGCTTTGTTCAGAATAATATGAAAGGAATTAATGTGTCATATTCTCTTACTAATCACATGGGAAGCAGTAATGAGAGCAATTTTGACAATAGGCACTGAAGTTAGACTCCCTGGGTTTAAATCTAGATTCAACATTTACATTCTATGTAAATTTGGACAACTTATAGTGCCTCAGCTTCCTCATATGTGAGAAACACAGTACTTATACATAAGAACGTAATAATTCAATAAATTATTTATTAGAACAGTGACTGGAGTGTAATTAAATTGTAACATAAGTGGTATATGTGTTCACGACTGGCATGTAATAGTTGCTATTTGGTGTTATATGATACTTTTAATAATTATTTGCTGAATTGAGATGCAGTGTGTGTGTGTGTGTGTGTGTGTGTGTGTGTGTGTGTGTGTGTGTGTGTGGTGATAATGATAGGAGGTATTTCTCCCTAGAATTCTTCAGCACAGATGTGCCAGCCTGTTTCCTGGTGAGTATGACTTCTTGTTGAATGAACGTGTCATTGTTTTATGGTTGTTGCTTTTGCTACACTATGAAATGTTTGCAACATCTACAGTAAGTGCCACCAAATAAAGCATTTGTAAATGACTAATAGTTGCAAACACACTGAAGTAACAACATTGAAGAAAGACAAAGGATGCTCATTATCTCTGAGATCCCATACGGGGTATTGATACCATGTGCACAGTCTTTACTGAGACCTGAAAACTAAGCAGGGGATCATCTGCAAGCTCTGTGTGCTTGCGGGTGGGAGCCTGTGGCAGGAGCAAAGAGAGCCTGCTGGTGGACCCAGTCCTGAGCCCATGTCCTCAACTCTGCCACAACCTTTTCTTGGTTCCATTGTGTCAAGAACTACCTGTGCCTGGAGACTAGGCCAGGAATTGAGCTGGGGGCGGCGGGGGGGTCTGTGTCCATTTTCCGTCAGTGCAGATGATGCTCAAGGAAGGAAGCAAGTCAGTCTGTGAAGAGCCAAAGCAGACTGCAGTGCATGTACGAGGGCATCCATGCACAATAAGGGACAGGTCATAGCTTGCCACACAAGGTGGCGTGTGGTGGAGCAGGGTGCAGTGGAGGCTGTGAGCACGGAAAGGGTCTGAGGACAGAACGGTCTTGTTTACTGCTGTGGCCTCAGTGCCTGGCACAGGCACAGTAAACACCTTCAACATTAAATAACTATGCATAAAGTGCTGAAGGGAGATAACACTGCCCAGTCTGTCACATGTATAGATCTTGGCACACTGGTTCAGTATCGCAGCTACATCATCAAATAGGATTGAGCAGCTGGAGAATACATGGGATTGCTAGGTAGCTCTACCCTTGAAATAATCTCCAACGAGCCAAAGCCAATTATCTTACTGCATTATATTTTATCCTGAAGGCTTAGGAATAGAATATCTAGCCCCTTATTCCTGGTATTCATGGAGGCTATGATTCAATGAGTAGTACAAGCCTCATACAAAGAGGATCTGATAAAGCTGAAGAATGAGAATCTCAGGCATAACGTACAGTTGGTAAAGTGAAGATGGTGGTGGTTAAGATAAGATTGTGAAGAAAAGCTCACACATGTTCACAAGACTTCATTTGTAGCCACAAGCAAGAATGTTTTCCTGCCCAGCCAGTGTAGCTCAATGGTTGAGTGTGACCTATAAACCAGGAAGTCACAGTTTGATTTCTGGTCAGGGAACGTGCTTGGGTTGTAGGCTCAATCCTCAGTGTGGGGTGTGCAGAAGGCAGCTGACAAATGATTCTCTCTCATCATTGATGTTTCTCTATCTCATCGATAAAAATATATTTTTTAAAGAAAAAGAATGTTGTCTCAACCTGAACCTCAGGGTACTCAAATGTATCTGATCAAGTCAGAAAGTCAGAATATTGTACTGTAAATAAATACTAGTATTTTAGTCAGTTTTGCCTGTTATAAAAAAAGTACCATAACCTAGTGGGTTATAGACAAGATAAATTTATTTCCCATGGTCCTGGAGGCTGAAAGTCTGAGTTGAGGGTTCCTGCATGGCTGGGGTCTGGAGAGGCCCCTTTCTGTGTGTTTACTTGGCAGGGACAGCATAGGGCTCTCTAGAGTCTCTCTTTCTTATAAGACATTAATACACATATCCCACTCCCTAATGCCATCACATTGGGGTTACCATTTTTTAGCCCATGGCACTTAGCTTTGATAAAGGACAAGTAAGTGGAACACAATTGTGAGGTTGTAGATGAATTTTTCCCCTTCCTTAGGGAAACCAACATCCTTTACAGTTAGGACGGGACTGAATAACACTCTCATCCAAGTGAATACACCTTGTGAACCTCTGCTTTCTCATGAAGAAAACACAGTCCTGCTGCCTGTCACCTCTTTGCTGCAGAGTTTCTTTGCTGGCTCCCTCTAGAAACTTGCAGAAAATAATCTTCTTTGTAGTTAACATGTTTCTGCTTTCAAAAATGATAGGCTAATCGTCTGCTGACTCCCTGACCCCGTGGAAGCAATCTCATTATTGGCTTCTCTCCGTGAGCAGCAGCCAGTGTAGCCCTGGGTTTTTGATTGAAATTCTAGTGCAAAGATCCTCAAGCCACCAGCTGGAAGGCAAAACACTCATCATCTATCCTATTGGTGCCATTCAGGATGAAAAGTTAATAAATGCTAAAAACATGCTTGCATATTCAAATATTTACAGAGCAGTGGAGAGAGATTATTTGATATGAGCTGCATTTATAAAAACAACTAGGGGTCCGGTGCACAAAAATTTGTGTACTCAGCGTGTCCCTCAGCCCGGCCTATGCCCTCTTGCAGTCTGGGACCCCTCAGGGGATGTCCACCTGTTGGCATGCCTGGCCAGCCTGGGTTAGGGGCTGATGGCTGTTTGCAGGCTGGCCAAGCCTCCCCAGTGGGGACCCTCACCCCATAGAGGTGTGGCCAGCCTGAGTGAGGGAGTGAAGGACATTTTCAGGCTGCCCACAGCTCCCATTGACCCAAGGTCCCAGCAAGGCTGTCTGGAATCAGGTTTCTGGGAGTTATTTATCTTCTATAATTGAAAAATGTTGCCTTGAGCAGAGGGCCAGCTGGCCTAGGCAGGCAGTTGCAAAGTAAGCCTCCTGTTTGCTCTAGCTCCATGGCTGCTGGCCTCCATCTTGGCTGGGTTAATTTGCATACAGCCACTCTTATGGGCTGGGGGTATGGCTTGGCTGGGGACATGGCTTAGGTGTCTCAGAGTGATGGTTAATTTGCATATTACTCTTTTATTAGATTAGATTACATAATTTTTACTATATAACATGAACCTCCCTTCTCTCTTCTCTCTCACCCACATGAAAACAGCATGTGTGTGTGTGTGTGTGTGAGAGAGAGAGAGAGAGAGAGAGAGAGAGAGAGAGAGAGAGAGGAGAGTATCATTGGCTAATAAAATCAAGTGCATCTGAGTGAGAAAGGAAAATAGTTGCTTCCTTACAATAATAACTCAATAATTAGAGTTGAAACTAATATATAACATTTTGTTTTACATAAAATTTTATATTTGTCTTAAGCTGTTAAAGGGTAGCAGTTTGATTTTAGATAAATGTGGAAGTATATATTTTTCACAACTATGTACCATGATTTTGGCAAAGTAAATGCCTCTGAGAGACATTTCAGAATAACCTCACCTTAGCACTGTGTTCTCTACTGGGAAGAGCAGGGTTATTTTTAGTTGAGAGCAATCTTTTGCAGAAAATAAAAAAGAAAAAATAGCAAGGGGAAGAAATGGGATGTACTTCTTGGTAGTGGAATTCTCACTGTGGTTCATTACAAAATATAAGTCATCCTGAAATACAAATGTATGGGGAGTTTGAAGAGCAAAAAGTATAATCCAGAAAGTAAATATCTGATAGGACTGGGAAGGGGTTCAGAGAATACCCAAAATTCAGGACTGGCACTGAGCATTGTACGAAATAGTACACTTTTCAGGGGAAAGGCAAAAGAAGGGCAGTGATTTTTACTAATTCTACTGTCATGCATTTAACAAACATCTTCTCAATGAACACACATGACTGCCTTCTGCAATGTTATTATCCATGTGTGACACATGGGAGTTGGGATGGGTAAGTTGTCCATGCCATAAAGCTACTAATGACTATAGCCAGAATGCAATGCTAGGCTGCCATCCAAGACTTAGTTTCAGAAAAGGGCCTTGTATTTCTCTTAAACGTATTAGACTGGTAATCTGGAAGAAAGTTAAACAATGTTTGGAACATAGAAAATTCCTTCATATCTACACAACATTTTTCAGTTCATTCACATTATTTAATAAATGATGTTTTATCTCTAAATAGTAAAGAATAAAAATGAATATGTTTACCAGAATTTATATGCTCTAACTCAGTAGTTCTTGAGTAAATTTATTACTCTATGCTAGAATGTCTCAGGTTAGATTATACAATTCATTTTTGTATGTATATATTTAAACAGCATTAACCTCTTCATATCTATGTACACAGAGTGTAGAAAATATTTTCAGCAAAGATAGGCATAATGGAGTTGGCAGTCATTTACTTTTTCTCTAGTAAATGATTAGTTTTGATTATCTTGAGATTTTAAGAAATTGTCCTTTTGGAGACAACTTCAGATGCTTTCCCAAACTAGCCTTTCTGAAAAGTCCTGATATTAATCCACAAAACAAAACAACAGAACCCCCATGGTGTTTTGAGAAAATGGTACATTTCAGGTGTTCATGAATGCAGACTATCACTAACTTTGTCGTCATTATTTGTTCAGACATTTCTTTCCTAACATTTTTGGAAGTGCAATCGCAAGCAAGGAAACCTTGTGCAGAATTTTAAGTGAAAAGACATGGCTCATAATAAAGGCAAAGATTAAGAGTAGAAGTTGGATTTAGAAGTTCAGACCCACAATTAAATGACAAGAGACAAAAACTAGAGATGGTAAAAGAACAGGTGAGGGCAACAACAGGGACTCTGGCAGAGTAGACCTTACAAATAGGGTTCCATGGTTTAAAGGAAAAGCCCTGCTAAGCTAATGCTAGATTTAAGAAGCCTGAGTCTAACGGCATCACAGTAGAGGTTGACCCTCAGTGATGTTTATCATTTTCATTCCCTCACATAAACCTTTTTAAGTCTCTACTAACGATGTGTTTCTTTTTCAAAGCTGAACAACATATTGTCTGACTCTGACTCTTCTCTAAATATTTTAAATATTTAATTTCTGTCCTTCTAAATGCTTTTTGAGAGCTGATTAGGTTGAGAGCCATTTTCAACTGCGACTTTGGAAGATCAGATACATGCCTGCCCACTGTTGTGCACTTACTGCTGTGCACTTATTTGCTCCATATCAGTCAGAAGGGCAAAGAGGGTTATAAACAAAATCATGTGCTACTAATTGGCCTCTGGTCACACAGATACAGCCTGGACTGCAGTTGAAAATGTATTATAACAGAATCAGACATATTATCTTTTACTTTTGCAAATACTCTACTTCTGCACCAACACTCACAGGATAATATAATTTGAATTAATTATATCTTAAAATGTCTATAATAGTTAAATCAATTTTTGAAATGCATACTATGTCGATATGATATGGAAATCCATTTACATTGTCAAAAAAATAGCTTAGTAGACATATCTACCAATTTTGAGATGCTTGAAATGTGAAGGAAAAAAACAAACAAACAAAAAATACGAAATCTTTACTGGAACTATGTTATTTGGAGGTTTTAAGGTAGAAAAAAAAAAAAACAAGCCAACTTTTTTCTCCCTGTCTATCAGAAGCACAGCTTGTCTTTCTTTTTCCCTACCACTATCTATTTTATATTTTCAGACTTTAGCTTCTGGAATCTGAGAGCATCTGTGCCTAGGGCAAAAGGAGTGCCTTGAGAAAGCATGTGCTTATGAATCGTATCAGAGTATAAATGACTCAACTGCTTCTCCAAGAAGAATCAGACAACTTACAGCCAATGGTAGGATACCAGGGTGGAGAAATTGACAGCATTTATTTCTTATTGAAATTGATCTTCAATGTTTTTAAAATGAGAAGAAGGTGCTACATTATAGCTAGAAGCATCTAGAGATTTAAGCTAAAGGAAGACCCACAGTGTATTTGAACTCTCTGCAGTAAGCATAATAAAGAAAAGTAAAGAGGTTAGAATAGTATTAGGGTCACTGAAAGAGGAACAAATGAGGCCAAAGAGTAAAGAATCATACATTTACTAGAGGCCCAGTGCACGAATTTGTGCACAGGTGGGGTGTCCCTCATCCTGGCAGGTGATCAAGGCCTATCAGGGGACCAGTCAGCTAAGGGGAGGGACCATGGGAGGTTGGCCTGATAGCCCCCCCATTGGGGCCCCCGAGGGGCAGGGACCGTGAGAGGTTGGCTGTCCCAACACCCCATCGAGGATGATCAGTGGGGGATGACCAGGGGGAGGGCAGAGGGGATATGGGAGGTTGGCTATGGGAGCACACTAACCATCAGGGGCCAGCTTCTGCATTGAGCATCTGCTCACTGGGGATCAGTGCACATCATAGAGACTGGTCCACCAGTTGTTCCAGTTGTTTGGTCATAATGGTTGCTTAGGCCTTTATATATACTAGAGGCCCAATACAGGGATTGGGCCTAAAGCAGCAGTCAGACATCCCTTTTGCAATCTGGAACAGCTGGCTCCTAACCCCTCACCTGCCTTCTAGCCTGATCCCCCTAACTGCTCTCCCGCCAATCTGATCACCCTAACTGCTCTCCCTGCCAGTCTGATCACCCTAACTACTCTCCCCTGCTGGCTTGATCCCCCTAACTGCTCTCCTCTGTCAGCCTGATCACCCCCTAACTGCTCTCCCCTGCCAGCCTGATCCCCCTAACTGCCCTCCCCTGCCAGCCTGATCACCCCCTAACTGCCCTCCCCTGCCAGCCTGATCACCCCCTAACTGCTCTTCCCTGCCAGCCTGATCCCCTTAACTGCCTCTGCCCTGGCCCTGCCACCATGACTTTGTCCAGAAGGATGTCCGGTCTAATTAGCATATTACCCTTTTATTACTATAGAGGCCTGGTGCATGGGTGGGGGCCAGCTGGTCTGCCCTGAAGGGGGTCCTGAATCAGGGTGGGGGTCTCCTTGGAGGGCAGGGCTGGCTTTGGTGAGGGGTCTAGGGCAGTTTGCAAGCCAGCCACGACCCCATCGGGGTGAAGGGAGTCTTTGCTGGGGTGGGGTCAGCCTGAGTGAGGAGCTGAGGGTTGTTTGCAGGCTCCCATTGAGGTGGGGGTCCCCGCTGGGGGGTGTGGCCAGCTTTGGCAAAGCTGAGGGTCATTTGGGAGTATTTGCAGGCCGGCCAAACCCCCATCTTTGTCTGAAAGGATGTCTACAAGGTCTCCAGAAGGTCTCCTGGTCTAATTAACATATTACTCTTTTATTAGTATAGAAAAACTAGAAGCCTGGTACATGAAATGTGCACAGGGGGGTCGCTTAGCCCGGCCTGCACCCTCTTGCAATCTGGGACGACTGGCTTCTAACTTTTCACCTGCCTGCCTGCCTGATTGCTCCTAACCAACAGCCCTCCCCCCAGCAATCACCACATTTTGTCCATGGCCATGAGTTCCTTCTTTTTTTCTTTTTTGCTCAATCTCTCCACTTTGCCTTACATAGCTTCCCACTCAGCTGGTGTCAGCCTACTCTCTATGAGTCTGTCTCTGTTCTGCTTGTTAGTTCATTTTGTTCAACAGAGTCCACATCTAAGTGAAACCATGGTACTTGTCTTTCACTCTGGCTCATTTCACTTAGTATGATGCTCTCCAGGCCCACTCATGCTGTTGCAAAGAATAAGATTTCTTCTTTTTTAAATGACCACATAGTAGCCCCTTGTGTAAATGTGCCACAGCTTTTTAATTCGCTCAGCTACTGATAAGCAGTAAGGCTGACTCCAAATCTTGGCTATTATAAATAACACTGCAATGAATAAACACACACACACACACACACACACACACACACACATATAATTTCAAATTAGTGATTCAGGTTTTTACAAATAAATTTCCAAAATGGAATCACTGGGTCAAAAAGCAGATCCATTTTTAATTTTTTAGGAAACTCAGTATTGTTTTCTATAATGGCTGCACCAATTACAATCCCTCCAACATTTGCACAAAGGTTCTGTTTATCCATATCCTCATCAACACTTGCTGTTTGTTGATTTATTGATGGTAGCCATTCTGAAGATATAATCTCCAAATTTAGAAATACAAACATTGGCAGATTTGGCAAATAAAATTATGGATTACTTTTCATTGAATGTTTTAAAAATAAATAAAAACAACTTTGATTGGAATCAGTGAACAGAGCAAGGTTTATTTCTAGCAGATTAAAAAGCCAAGTGCTATTTTCTACAAAATGAAGAAACTAACGCATATATCAGATTCACTTGGCATTTTTTATATGGAAAATACAACAAAGACTTCAATCAGACCAATTAATTTCTCGTTAGCTTTGTGGAAAGGCACCTAACTCCTCTGTCTGTGTGCAAGCAATATATTTTCCATTGTTCTGTGCCAAGATGCTATTAAACATTTCCACCCTGTCAGTTACTCTTCATTATATTGACAAGAAAACAATACAGCACAAAAGCTAAATAAAAGTCATTTCTCTAATGAAACTGTACAATGATGGTTCATTTACAATTTAGTAGTCCTGAAAATGAAGGGGTATTTTGTGTTTTTCACCTAGTTTGTTATAAATAATTTTCTTTAGTATTAGTTATAAATGTAATGAATACATTTATATAAGAATGTTTGTAGATCTTACAGTGTCTATTCAGCCAGGTTGAATAATGGGAAACACCCTTGTCATCTGTAATACCCTTCAAATAAAAAGATGAATAATGAGTAATCTTTAATAAAATAATAGCAAAGTGAATCAAACAATATATAAAAATAATTATATTGCTAACACATCTGTAAAAGAATTAATATTCAAAATATACAAGTAATTCATACAAATAACCAAATTGAAAAAAATATACTGTGAATATTCTGACACACTTATCAGTAAATTAAGTTTCATATTCTTCCAGTTCTCTTCCTTTTTTTCTGCTGTTCATTCTCTCTCCCCTTTGTGTCTCTTCTTCCCCATTTCTTTGACAGGTCAAGGTAACATGAGCAAGAGCTCAGACCTCAGACTTATGAGCTCTCCTACATTTTCCCCTTTGACAACTTAAATAATTGTATTTCTCTATAGCACACCACTGCCTTATTTTTGTGCATCTATATCTAATAGCATCCTCAACAACTTCATTTTTATCATTACTAAATGCAACTTCTTCCAGTATTTGCTCTTAATTAAAGAAAAGTTGAGCTGTTATGACCAAAACTATGGAGCCATCCTTGTTTCCAATCTTTCTCTCAAATTCTACATTAAATCTGTTAACAAATCCTGTGAGCATTAGCTTCAAAATACGCTCAGAATATGAATACTTCTCACCCCTTGTACTTCTACTACTCATGTCCAAGCCATCATTCTGTATCTTCTGAATTACTATTAAAAATTTTTCATCTTCCTAATTTTGTCCCTGACCTCATTCATTCGATGCACAATTTATCACAGTAGCCAAATAATTTTTTATTAAAACAAAAATTAAATTACTTCAGGTATTCCTCTGATCAAAAATCTACATTGCTTCCCAATATTACCCAAAATAACACCCAAACATTTTATAGAGCCCTACAAAGCTATATAAAATCTGGTCCTATCATCCCTATAACCTCACTTTCCAATGCTCTCATGTTGTTCACTTTGCTCTAGTCCCCTACTCTGTATTGGTTTCAATTCCTTGTCTCAAGTTCCTAGTGTTTTACTAGTGTTTCCTGGGGTTATATACAAAATAAACTAACTGCACTAGAATTCATATCCAAACAGTTTATTTAAGAGAAATTAAGCTAAAACTTTTGCTAATACAACTATTTCTAGGAAGCAAACTTTAGGATTACCTTTTGATTGGATTATCTATTACCCAAAGTGACCAGGATAAATTAATGCCTCAGGTAAGATGAATGTGAACAATCCTGATATGTTATGTCATCAAAATTGCTAAGATTTTACCTATAGTGAATTGGGGTGATTTAGAGTTAGAAGCCGACTTTAATTCATACAGTAGCTCTAGCATTTGAGAGGTTTAATGGTGGTTTTGTTGACTACTGTTATTTGTCACTGAAACTCTGAAAGAGCAAAATTATAGGCTCCAGTTAGCCAACTCTCAACTCTTGTATAAAAGTGTGAATTTAAAGATACATATTTCCTGCAACTGGGTGGTAGCTTGCACTGAAAACCAAGTGCAGGATGGGATACTTGAAGGGTTACACAAAGATTGCTGAATGCACAGTCCCAAGAAGCTTCCTATGTGGGAGTCCAGACCTGCTAGGGAAGGACAGGACCCTGAGGGATGGGAATAGGGGGTGAATGTGCTTGAGAACCAGAGGCGTCCAGCGTCTCCTGAGCTCTCTGAGGTGGCAGGGATGGCTCCTCTTCCTGGCTCGGGGTGAGCAGCCTCCTCACGCCTGCAGATCCTGAAGAGTCCTTACCTGTGGTGCTTCCTCTCAACGTCACGCTTACCATCATCAAAACTTTCTACCTGCATTTTTTATGCAATAATTGTGGTCAAGTCTCAGTATGTCTCGGAACTGGCTAATATGAATGGTTAGAATTGGGAGAAGAGCTCAAGAATTAACTCTAGAGTTTGCAAGAAGCTGGTGGTAGGATTAATAATAGGGATTTGATTGGCATGGGAACGCTTCTGTAACTTGATGTCCTGACAAGTGCCAGTACACTGCAGAAATGGATCATTAAAGCTTAAAGAAAATGATGGAATATTAAAAAGGAAGTGGAGATGACAGAACTTCCTAAGAAGAATATTGACAAACGGATAAAAAGTTGCAGACTTAAGCATATTAAAATTAGTTACATAAGAAGAGAGAACCCCCAGCTGACCTTGTTTTCAGAGATTCTGTCTTCACTAGCAATGAGGAATGTGCTAGAGAGAAGGTTCCTGGAATTGTTGAGCACCTCAGTGTAGTCCTTTGAGGGCCTAGGTGGAAAGTGGCACATTCTGCTATGGGAATAATTTCTTTGTATCACTAACAATGCCAGTTGATGTCACTAAACTGTTAGAGACCAGGTGAATCTAACAATATGCTGTACCAAAAAGACCAAATATTAATCAAGAGTCCCTGACTCACAGATCAGGCCATTACTAGAGACTCAAAAAGCAGCCATTGGTGAAATGGCTTTACTTATACCAACAGATCAAGAGCAGAGGGAGAGACTACTGATATCACTTGTGACAAAAGAAAATTGTGGCTGTTACTGTTTCCATAGCTGAGACATATCTCAGATCCAAAGCCCATTAATTGAAGGCTACAGCAAGCACCTCAACTAGAAATCTCCCAAATTTGACTGGAGGAAGCAACAGATGTGTGCCAGAATAAATGTACCCTGGGCAAAGGGATTCACAAACCCACAGCCCAAATGGCAGGTCATAACAGAGGAGGGATGGTGAATTAGTGCTTATAGGCATGTGTGTGTGTGTGTGTGTGTCTGCCTTAATAAAACTAAGATAAATACAAAAATTAAAATTATTTTGTCTCTGTTTTGTTAACTCTAAGGTAATTTCTAAGTATACATTTAAAAGATTAGTTTAATTTTAAATAGATGTTTAATGTCAGTTAGAGGTAGCTTCTGGCAAGGTTTTTCAGTTGGACTCTGTGGAAGTACCACTAATGCCCAATTAGAATTTTCTTTTTGCATCAAATTCTAACATCAGTACCATATGGGGGGGGTTCTGATTTTGGTTCTATTTTCTTTTCATTTTCACTGGGAGCAATAGATCCTGGCCCTGGCCTGTTCCTTTCTTCTCCTCCCAGCCCAGTCTCACTGAGTCCTCTCACTCTCCTGTGACAGCTCACTGCAGGCTGCCTTGGACACAGGCCTCAGACAAGGCAGCTCAGCCACTGTCAATGAGGCATTTGGGTCCCATTGGATCATTCATGGCTGCATTAGCATTTTAGGAACATTATTTGGGTAGTGGATAGAGCTCAGTGGATAGAGCGTCAGACTGCGTACTGAAGGCTCCCAGGTTTGATTCCAGACAAGGGCATGTACCTTGATTGAAGTCACATCCCCAGTAGGGGGTGTACAGGAGGCAGCTGATTGATGTTTCTCTCTCATCAATGTTTCTAACTATCTATCCCTCTCCCTTCCTCTCTGAAAAAAATCAACAAAATATATTTTAAAAATAATTTCCTAAACAATCAATGATCCTTGTATATTAGGACTCAATACATATTTTATTAACCTTGTAAATCTACAGAGAAAGAGAAAATGTGCCTAACAAAATAGGGCCTGGAATATAGAGTTCAAAATAGCCTATATAATAAAGAGGTAATATGCAAATTGACCAACACACAAGATGGCTCCCCCCATGTGGTCAAAGATGGCCAACCACAAGATGGCCTGAAGGGGAGGGCAGTTGGGGTGACCGGGTCAGCAGGGGAGGGCAGTTGGGGACAACAAGACCTGCAAGGGAGGGCAGTTGGGAGGAACCAGTCCTCCAAGGGAGGGAAGTTAGTGGAGAGCAGGCCTGAAGGGGAGGGCAGTTGGGAGGAACCAGTCCTCCAAGGGAGGGAAGTTAGTGGAGAGCAGGCCTGAAGGGGACAGCAGTTGGGGGCAACCAGGCTGGCAGGGGAGGGAAGTTAGGGGTGACCAGGCCAGCAAGAGGGGGCAGCTGTGAGTTAGAAGGCCGATGGGGGGGAGCAGTTAGGGTCAAGCAGGCTGCCAGTCAGAAGCAGTTAGGGGCAATCAGGCAGGCAGAGAGATAAGCAGTTGGGAGCCAGCAGTCCCAGATTGTGAGAAGGATCCCAGATTAGAGAAGACGCAGACCAGGCTGAGGGACACCTCCTCCCCTGTACATGAATTTCATGCACCAGGCCACTTGTTATGAAATAAACTTTTAAAGCATCCAAAACACCGTGTCATTAGCCCTTATGAAAACTGGAGCACATCTATATTCATAAAAGGGTAATACGCTGGATTGAGAGAGAGATGTCCAATTGCTGGTTTAAACCAGCAGTCAGACATCCCCTGAGGGGTCCTGGATTGAGAGAGGGTGCAGCCCGGGAGAGGGAACCTCCTTCATACATAAATTTCATGCACCAGGCCTCAAGTTTATTCATAAGAAGAAAAGTATGAAATACAAATCATAAGTGGATTAATAATTTAAATTTAGTTCACACAAAAAGAAAATGTAATAGCCATTTAAAAAATTAAATTAGTCACTTAATTGCAATTTTAAAGACTGAAAATCTATTGTGTGGGAAGCTAGGCACTAACTAGAATACATTTCAAATTGTTCTCATATGATTAGTTAGAATGGGTCAATTTCAGGGCTGGCTGTTATCTGTTTTAATCATTTAAACTTATTATTTTTACTCATGTCTCTAATATTCATCTTTATTCTTCTCTTGATCTAAAGATCTATAGTAGCCCAGTGGTTAGCATGTCAGCCCTCAGACTGAAGGGCATCAGTTTTGATCCTAATCAAGGGCATGTACCTCAGTTGCACACTTGGAGCCTGGTGCCATTCAGGGTGCGCACAGCAAGCAACAAATCAATGCGTCTCTCTCACATCGATGTTTTTCTCTCTGTGTCGCTCCCCCTCTACTTTCTCTAAAAGTTAATGGAAAAAATATCTTTAAGTAAGGATTAACACAAAAAAAACTATAGTATATCTGTTTATCAAAGAGTATGTAAAATATTATTTCTTTCACTGTCTCTGGTTTCTGTATATCTCTTATGGCAGTATATTGAGGAAAAAGTAACTCTGCATTTAAAGTTTAGTACTCTGAATTCTATGGTGTTATTATATACAGAACTTAAAATTACTTGCCCTGTGCCTCAGTAGCATAGTTTTTCTAGTGAGGGCAAAGATGAGAAAACCAGATCCACTGAGGCAATACTGTCTCAGCTATCCATTTCTGAGAACCACCCTATGCTCCTTGGTTCTCTTCTGTCCTTCACGTTCAGTATACTTGAATTCTTTCAGAAAATGAAATGAAGGGAAGTGATTAATACATGACTGACTGAATTAATCATTTATTTACTCAGGAAATACTTTTTGTTTATGCCAACATTTTTTATAGTCACTTTTTGTTTCCATAATGATTGAGAGCATACTATATAAATAATCTTCCTTTAATTTTGGAATAATCTATTAACTTTCAAACAATTTCTTGAATATAATATATCTTATATGGACACCTAAATTATATAATTTCATCAGATTTATCTTGCGATGCACTTCATTATGGCTGTGTTCAAAACAACTTTCTAACAGTTTTCTATTGTCTAATGAAGAAATTTGGAGTCATTTGCTGGGCCTTGAGTGATCTCCAAGACCATGCAAAATGACGCTTTGGGCTTTTTTCCAAATACTTTCATAACGCAAGATATGTCTCCAAGTAGGTTAATAGACTTCCTCTGTCCAAAATAACATTTGAGGTTTTATGGGCAGCTGGACATAACTTAGACAGAGGAAATAAATATAAAAAATGCTTCCTACTCTTAAAGAGAGTGCCCAACATTGAAAGATCTAATCCTTAGAAAAATATTGATTCTTACCTATGCTGAGTAACAGAGAGTTAAAGAAAATTGTGCCAGAGATGGGTGTTAGGAATTTAGCTAAGCTCCTGCTGTGAACGGATATCAGAACAGTATTTGAGCTAGATTTGAACTATGTCATGTCTAGAGGGAGCTATAAGATAAGAGGAATTCAGATGCTTGAGTCTGGGAACTGATAGGTAATCATCTTTTATAGTGATTACTAGAGGCCCAGTGCACAAAAATTTGTGCACTTGGAGGGGTGCCTCAGCCCAGCCTGTGCCCTCTCACAGTCTGGGACTCCTCAGAGGATGTCCACCTGCTGGTGTAGGCCTGCTCCCCACATGATCAGGCCTAAGCTGGCAGTCAGACATCCCTCTGGCAGCACGGGAGCCCTCGGGGAATGTCCACTTGCCAGCAGGGAGCAGGCCTAAGCTGGAGTCGGAAATCCTTAACTGCTTAGGGTACAGGAGAGACTCCCACCACCACTGCTATACTGGCAGCCATCAGCCTAGCTTGTGGCTGAGCAGAGCACCCAATCCTGCATTGAGCATCTGCTCCCTGGTGGTCAGTGTGTGTCATAGTGACCAGTCATTCCCAGTCATTCTGCTGTTAGGATCAATTTGCATATTATCCTTTTATTATATAGGATAGAGGCCTGGTGCACAGGAAGGAACCAGCTGGTTTGCCCTGAAGGGTGTCTCAGATCAGTATGGGGTTTCTGCAAGCGTGCCTGGCTACCCTGGGTGAGGCAATGATGGTTGTTTGCAGGCTGGCCAACCCCCCCCCAGTGGAGACCCTCACCCCATGGGGGTGTGGCCATTCTGGGTGAAGGGTAAGGGCCATTTTTAGGCTGCCCACATCTTCTTCAGGATGGGGCGGTCTCACTGGGGTGCCTGGCCAGCCTGGGTTAGGGGCTGATGGCCATTTTCTGGCTGGCCAATCCCCCCCAGAAAACCAAGCTCCCAGCCTCTCCTTTTTTTATTTTTATTTTTTCAATGTGAAGGCCACTGTCCTGCTCGAAGCAGGTATCTGGGATTTATTTATCTGCTATAATTGAAACTTTGTAGGCTTGAGCAGAGCCCAGAGCCAACCAGGAGGTCGGGAAGCTTGGCTTCCTTCATCACTAGGGGCAACCCAAGCCTCCTGCTTGCTCCAGCTCCATGGCTGCCACAATCTTAGTTGTGTTAATTTGCATACTTGCTCTTGATTGCCTGGTGGGTGTAGCAGACTGGTGGAGTAACGGTTAATTTGCATGTTTCTCTTTTATTAGTGTAGATTAAGAATTAGTCACACTATAGTTCTCACTAAATATCCTATATAATAATAGACAAACATGCAAATTAGCCCTCACTCTGCTACACTAAGCCAAGTCCACTGGCCACGCCCACCCACCAATCCAAAGTGATATGCACATTAACCCAACAAAGATGGCAGAGGCCAGAGCCAGGATACTTGCCTTACAGCCACAGCTACCAGGCAAGCATTCCGGTTCTGGCCACTCCAGGCCTGTTGGAGACTCAGAAGGCAGGGGAGACAGAGAAGACCCACTCCAGTGCATGAGACTAGCTTCTGCCAGGAGATGAAGAAGCTGCCTGTCTGTGATCGCAGTCATGTGGGAGAAGCTGCCTGTCTGCGATCGTAGGCTGCAGCCAGTGGAGAAGCCATCTGCGTGTGGTGTGATCACAGGCCGCAGTGGAGAAGCCTTCTGTCCATGATTGCAGACAGGCAGCTTCTCCCTGGCACATGTGATCATGGACAGGATTGGGCCTAAGCCAGAAGGTGGAAATCCCCCTGAGGGGTCCCAGACTGCTAGAGGGCACAGGCCAGGCTGAGGGACATCCCACCCACCCTCCCTCCCCCGTGCACAAATTTTTGTACACCGGGCCTCTAGTAAATTAAATAATACATGAATGTCTTAATCAGTGCTTCTTGTCAATTGCCTAAGGTATCAATTAGGTTATTCCTTCAGCCTATCCAGAAGCCACATGTGAATGGCTGGGTGTCTGGGAAATCGTCAGTCTGGAGACATCAGGCAACTCTAGGTGGGAGAGTGAGGATATCTACTGCCTAAGGACTGTAATCAGTGCCTAAGAGTTAGATAATTCTATGATTTTAATGCAATCTACAGTCAAAGGTGATTCATCATAAAGAGAAAGATTTGTCAATAACATATAAATGTAATAGAAGGATTTGAGAAGCCATCTTTGATCACTTGTCCAACACCAGGCAGGACAGAGAAATGATGACATAACAATGTAATAAGTTAGTAATCAAGCCTTGTTCATATATATTTCAAGACTATTTTCCTCTCCCTGCTCAAAGTTTAGGCCCAGACAGCACATTTTTCATGACTGAAATTCTGGTGAGAAAATCTGCTGCCAAAAAGAGGATGTCGGGCAGGCAGGGACATACATAAATGTCTCTACCATTGCATATAGAACATGGTTAGTGTTTTAGGAATAGTTTCATTTACCTGGGTCTGTTCATATTTTTTCCTGGATTCAATTCTATCTCTGCAAGTTTCACTTAAAGACACAGGCCCTAACTGGTTTGGCTCAGTGGACTCAAGGGTCCCAGGTTCAATTCCGGTCAAGGGCATGTACCTTGGTTGTGGCCACATCCCCAGTAGGGAGTGTTCAGGAGGCAACTGATCTATGTTTATCTCTCATCCATGTTTCTAACTCTCTATCCCTTCCTCTCTGTAAAAAATCAATAAAATATATTTACAAAAAATAAATAAAGACACAGGACAGCTCCTGGCAAGTCAGAGGCCCTGGGATTCACATAAGCCTCTCAGCAACTGCTTCCTGGCTCTCCATCCCCCTCTCCTCCCGGCGCCTCTCACACCGCAGCTCCAAAGGAGAAGATCTCTGTTTTCCACCACCCGGCCTTATTTCATACAACATTAAAGACAACGACTGCTCATTAGGTCCAACTTAAAGAGGCTTCTTTCTAAGGTGAGTAATGAGCAGTGAAAAGAAAATAAATATTTAGTGCTCGTCACCTCATGAGGGTCTGACAGGAAGAATATAGCCATTTCAGATGGGAATCTTAGCTGGGCCGAGGCCGCAGCTACACCAGCGCAGGATGGCCAGCTTAGCTTTCTGTTGGGCAGCACTCTGTTAGCAAAATCCTATAGGACCTGGGTAAAAATCTGAGACATTAATCCTCTGTTAGTTATACAGTCTCAGTATGCATTTTGTGGTTTGTTTTATTAAAGGTAAGGTTCTTGAATTGTTCCCTCTAAGGGGCTTGTTACATTTTAATGCTGGGCTAAGACATATTGCTACTACCTTCAGATGTTTTGTCTCATCAGAAATGGGAAGCAAGCAATTTTGCACCCAAGGAGGAGCTGGGGCTACTTCAAAGCACTGGCAAATCTAAATATCAAAGCTACCACCATGTGTAGCTGTCCTCACATGTCAGACAGGAGTCCATCATGGAAAACATTAACCTTACCTTTCTGCAGAGTTTTTGCTGAATTTTGTGACTTGAAATTATTATTGAAAACATGCCTGAGTTTTTTGGGGTTTGTGTAGGTTTAGACTGGTATAATATAGATTATCCTGCTGAATCAGGAATGAGCTTACATAGAGATTACTAAATTACATGTCACTTTACTTTTGTTCCTCAGGATTTCTCTGCTCTGTGCTATATACAGGACCATATGTAACTTTTGTTCACTATATTCTAATTAAAACTGATATTGGAAAATGTGAATGGAAGGCAAAGTTGAGGGAGAGAGCCTGTTGATGGTGGTTATGGAAACAAAAAAAATGATATGTGATCAGACAAGAATGGCCAGGGACAGAGATATTATAGTTCAATTAAAACATTTCATGGGTCAGTATAGCTAGGGAAAGAAATCTGAAGATTCAGTATAATCCTAAAAAAAATTCTGGCAAAATTTTACATGGGATGGGGAAATTAACAGTTGGTACTGGGACAACACAGGTTTGAATATCACAGTTCCACTTATATGGAGATTTTTAAAATAAATATCCAATTGGCCCTTTGTAAATTTGAAGGTTTAGCCAACTATAGATGATAAACAGTATGTTCAACCCATACCTGGTAGTCCAAGGATGCAGAGCCAACTCTATGCATTTATCTATACCATCTATAAATATAAAAGTCTAAGTGAGCATTCTATTGTTTGGCCATTCCACCAGTAGCTATGACACACAGTGACCACCAGGGAGCAGCTGTTTCAATGCACAGACATAGAAACATGGAACAGACTGATGTATCTCAGAGGGAAGTGGGGAGAGCGGAAGGCAGAGGAAGGAGAGCATAAAGAGATTAATGAAAGATATTATATGCATACTAGAAGCCCAGTGCATGGATTCATGCACTGGTGGGTTCCGTTGGCCTGGCCTGCAGTCCGACATACCTGGAGGGGTCCCTGATTGTGAAAGGACACAGGCCTCCGGTTTTATGTAAAGGAATTGAGCATCCATGGACTTTGGTATCTACAAGGATCCTGAAACCAATCTCTGATAGATATAAAGGGACCACTGTAATTAATTGATTTTTGAATGTGTGAGGTTGGCATCCTTTACCTCCAAGTTGTTAAAAAATATCAAAATTAGAGTAATTAAGGTTGAATGGAATAAGTGAAAGAATAGACACAAAACCACTAATTCAAAACAACACATACATCCCTATGCGTATTGTGTCATTATTTAAAATTGCCAAAACATGTAAGCAACTTAGGTGTTCATCAATAGATGAATGGATAAGGAAGATATGGTACATATATGCAATGGAATATTTCACAGCAATAGAAAATGAAATCTTACAATTTGTGACAACCTGAATTGACCTAGAGGCTATTAGGTGAAATAAGTCAGACAGAGTAAAATACACAATGTATGATTTCAGTTTTATGTTTAATGTAAAAAAGCAAAGCAAATGAAGAAACAAAACTAAGCTAAAGCAGATTTATTGAAAGAGAGATTAAGCTGATGGCTGCCAAAGGGGAGGGAGGTAGAGACATGGGTGAAAAGGATGAAGGGGACTGTAGCCAATAATATTGTGATGATGTCACACAATGACAAATGGTTACTAGACTAGTGTGATGATCATGTCATAAAAATATAAACATGTTGAATTACTATATTGTACACCTGAAACTAATATAATATTGTATGCCAAATATAATTTTAGAAAGAATAGATGCAAATACCAATGAAACAGATTAGAGAGTCTAGAAATATGTCCACATTAATAGACTCTATTTATTTTTGACAAAAATGCAAAAGCAATTCAATAAAAAACAATAGTCTATTTAACAAATGATGCAAAAGGGCCAGATGTGGTTCATAAACCCCAGAACTTCCCTC
>PVJC01016967.1:0-32948 GCA_004026665.1 Murina feae | reverse complement strand
ATTACAAGATATAATTACTTTGGAGCTTTCTAAGACCTTTTAGTGATTAGGGAAGCTTTTTTTAATTCAGTCATAACATTTGTATTACTAATAAACTAAGAAGTCTTATACTCTAATAGCTAACAAATTTGAAAGAAACACCGATTCTATAAATGGTATTGCAGGCTTCAGGGGAAATCATTTAAATATTTAAAAGCACGATATTTTCCAGAATCTGACTTCACAACTTTTTCTTTATAAATATAGAATCTATTAAGATGTATAAAGTCAGAGTTATGAATATCTTTTGGGACACTGTATCTCACAAATAACTACTAGAAAACATTTTAAAAAGTAGAAGAAATAGTTTTCTTTCTTTTAGTAGCACTAAATATTCTCAACCAAATAAAAGAGAAGAGTGTTAAAAAACTGACTTCCAGGGTAATTCACACAAGAATCTGTCACTAAGGATTTGAATGCCTAAGAAGATAGGAGCAATTTTAATTTTTCCTACGACAGTGAATATGACAGGGAAATCATTGTTGAATTGTAATCTGAATATAGGAAAAACCTGAAGTAGAAAACTCATGCTTAAAGTCGGGAAAAAGTAATTTGTTAAAATTTTAATGTATTAAAATGTATGCTGAAAGCAGGTTTTGTCTTAAGTTTCTACTGTCACTATGAATCAATTGTGCATATCAGTGGCAGTAAGACAGATACCCTATGGTAAAGGGAGACTTGGATAAGAACAATTCACTTTGGGAAGCTGGAATATCGATCATTCTTGTAGAAGCATAAAATAAATATTGTCATGCATATTTTATTACCATTCCCCAAACATGTGTAACCAAAATATGTTTACATGTACAAGAATCTCAGCCAAATTGTATTGAAGAATTCTCTTAGAGAACACATATACTTGAGTGAACTTGTATACATATATTCATAATCTATGGACACAGATAATGGGGTGACAAGAGCCGAGGGATGAAAGGGGGATGCGAGTAGTCTGGAAGAGGTTAATAGTGGGGAAAGGAGGGCCTTTGTAATACTTTCAACAATAAAGATTTTGTAATTAAAATAAAAATCAATAAACATCTCCAAGTGGGGATTTAATAAAAAGTATAACTTACACAAAGATATTGAAGTTCTCATAATAGACTCAAATAATTACTCTTACTATATTACTAGATATTGTACATATGTACTTTCTGTGATTAGTCCTGTATTTTGATTAATTCAAACATAGTTGTATAAATCTAAATCAATGGTTATTCTAAGGGAATAAATGAGTTTCAGATTTAAATATCTTCAACAATGTTTAGTAGCAAGATCTTGGGCCTTAAATTCTAAGTCCCTGAGTTTTACCCTCCTTTTCCTTACTTGGGAGTTATGCGATCTTGTATCAACACATACCATCTGTATGTCAAGTATTGTTCTAAGAATGAAAGAAGGTGGAGGAATTATCGAAAAGACATATATGGATAACCCATAGACACAGACAACAGTGTATGAAGGTCGGAGGGAAGAGGTGGTAGAGGTGGGCCAAGGAGGGGCAGGTAGGGACTTCTGTAATAGCATCAACAATAATTATAAAGTTGTTGTTTTTAAAAATAACAGGTATCTTCTAATATTTCCAATCTGTTCCTATAAAGTTGTGTGACGAGTTCTTAATCACATAGGTTTTTTTTTTAATTTGATGAGATATATTTTTCAATGAACCTTTTAGTAAAGCTAGAAATATTTATAATATGGTAAAAATATATATGTTATCTTCACTCTTCATAAGAATTGCCCATATAGATGTTATCTTTATTTTTTACATAGACAAAATTCAAGAAGTTTAAATAAGTTGTTCACTGTGACAAAGCAAGTAAATGGCAGAAGTAGGACTCAAACATACATTTAATGAATTCTAAAAGCTGACTCTTTAAAATTAATCATTCTGTGATTCAGATTTATCAAATTGTTTAAATTAAGTTGATTAAATTTCTTAATTCGTCTGATTTCTAAGATTCAATTTCTTAATCCCTTTAAGTTTGAATTACTTTATGTACTCAAGGAGGTAAGCCATTTCCTGTAAGCCTCATCTAGTCATTGGATTAATTAAAAAGCATATAAGAAAAAAAATATATTTTATAAGTCAAGGTGTTAGACAAATATCTCATTTCATTCCCTTCTAATCCAGGTCATTTTAAATAGAAATGACATTTGAATTTTATCCATTTAAACAAAAATTTTATCCTTTAAAACAAAAATACCAGAAGTATATGATACCAGTTTCATTGTCTAAAAGCATAATAACTATTGTATCATAAGTTAGAATTGGGAAATAAATATTACTTAATATTCAACTACTAGGGGCCCGGTGCACAAAAATTTGTGCACTGGAGGGGGGGTGTCCCTCAGCCTGGCCTGTGCCCTCTCCCAGTCTGGGATCCTTCTGGGGATGTCCACCTGCTGGTGTGCCTGGCCAGCCTGGGTGAGGGGCCAATGTTTGTCTGCAAGCTGGCCAACCTCCCCAGTGGAGACCCTCACCCCAGGGGGTGCAGCAAGCCTGGGTGAGGGGCTGAGGGCAGTTTTCAGGCCGGCCACAGCTCCCACTGACCCTACGGGCTACCTGCCTGGGAAGCGGAGGGTGGGGTGGCACTGTCCACCCCATGGCCTCCCGGGTGGGGGCCACGGGGTCCGGCCACCTGTTCCCCGCGACCCGGAAGGCTCCCGCCTGGGAAGCTGCGGGTGGGGAGGCGCTGGTCACCCCATGGCCTTCCGGGTGGGGGCCGCAGGGGTCCAGCTGCCTGGTCCCCGGGTGGGGTGGCGCTGGCCATCCCATGGCCTCCCGGGCGCGGCCGCGGGGGTCCGGCCGCCTGTTCCCCGCATGCCCCAGAAGGCTCCAGCCCAGGAAGTCGAGGCTGCAGCAGCCGGGCTGCAGGGATCCGACCGCCTCGCCCCCACGCCCTGAAACGCTCCGGAGGCGGCAGGTGGCGGGGCCGCAGAGGTCCGGCCTCCCCACCCCCCAGCCCCTGAACGCTCCCAGGCAGCTGGGCTGCAGTCCCCGCCCCCCAGCCCCTGAATGCTCCGAGGCGGCCGGGCTGCAGTTCCCGCCCCCCAGCCCCTGAATGCTCCCAGGTGGCCGGGCTGCAGTCCCCGCCCCCCAGCCCCTGAACGCTCCCAGGCGGCCGTGCTGCAGTCCCCGCCTCCCAGCCTTTGAACGCTCCCAGGCGGCCGGGCTGCAGGGGTCCGGCCACCCCGCCCCCGTGCCCCAGAAGGCTCCCGAGGCTGGGGCGCCGCCCCAGCCTCGGGAGCCTTCCGGGGCGCAGGCAGCTGCCTGGTGCCCGCCTTCCCCCCACTCCGGCTCCCGCCTGGAAAGGCATTCGCAGGCCCAAGGCTCTGGATGCCTTCTCAGGTGGGAGGCTCCCAAGATGGCGGAGGCCGCAGCCCTGGAGAAGCCGCACACCAGGGCTGCGGCCTCCGCCATCTTGGCTGGGCTAATTTGCATACAGCTTCTCTGATTGGCTGGTGGGCGTGGCTTACCCGTCTCGGAGAAACTGTTAATTTTAATATTTCGCTTTTATTAGTTTAGATAAAATATAAGCTGGGGTGGGGTGGGGTGGGTTGGTGTGGGGTGGTGGGAAGAAGTTAACCAAAGAATTTATATGCATATACACATAAGTCATGATGAAGGCCTAGGTGGAGAGAGGGGGAGTGGGGTTCAGGGGGTCAATGGGGGAAATAAGGGGACATCTGTAATATTTTTAACAATAATGACATTAAAAATAAGTAAGTAAAAAATACAAGATGATATTTTTAATATGACTAATTTTGAATTACATATAAAAATATTTTTAAAAATCAAATATTAGTTGAATTAAATCAACTAAAAATGTTGATAAAGCTACTTGGCTATATTCATAAATAATGACAAAATTCCATATCAACTTATCACTAGCTATAGTCAAGCCTGTATCCTCAATACAAATAATTAAAGCAGTAACAAAAAACAGCATCTAATTCTTATATTTCAAATTTGTAAACTTGATATTTATACTGCTGTTTTAATAATTTCATGAACTTTATTTTAAACTAGAGGCCCAGTGCATGAAATTCATGCATGGGTAGGGTCCCTAGTAGCTGTTGGCCGGGGGCACCTCCCTTCCCCCAGCCACCAGCCCTGCCCCTTG
Organism: Murina feae; assembly: GCA_004026665.1. Lineage (NCBI taxonomy): Eukaryota > Metazoa > Chordata > Mammalia > Chiroptera > Vespertilionidae > Murina > Murina feae. The sequence goes on along the minus strand of PVJC01016967.1, from coordinate 28,788 downwards.
ATCGAACTCCTAGTCAAACTCCCAGTATAGGGGGAAATTTGCATATTAGACTTTTATTATATAGGATTATAAAAAATCTAAAATTATATACAAATCCTATATAATAAAAGCTCAGCGATCAAAATGGTGCAACGGCCAGAATGAACTGAGAACAGAACAACCATGACTCCTCACCCCAGCCGGCCTCGCTCCCCAGCAGAGACGCACACCCCAATTGGTGGCATGGCCGGCCTGCAAACTGCCCATAACCCCTTGCCCTGGCAGGCTCCGCCCCCTTGGATCCGGGGCCCCATTAGGGCAGGTTAGCTGGCTCCCACCCATGTACCAGGCCTCTATGCTACACGTATAATAAAAGAGTAATATGCAAATTGAATCTAACAGCGGAAAGACCAGAACAACTGCTCATCAGTCACTATCAGGTGCACTGACCACCTCTCGGTCCCTCCCCCCAGCCAGCAGGCTCCAATCACACAATTGTGAACAGGGAACCAGAGGTGAGCGGCAGGGGATGCAGGTGGCGCCAGGCCAAGGCCCCTGCCGCATTGGTCGTCCCACAGGCAGCGACTCACAAAGCGGTGGGGCTGGCGAGCGGGCAGCCAAGGAAGATGACCCTGATCACAGGCAAGGCCTTGGACCATACTCACAAATGAATTCCATACGCCAGGCCTCTAGTCAAATATAAAAGCTACAGGAGCAACTACTGATTTTTTTTACTTGAAGCAAAATGAAATGAGAGTTCAGCACAATGAGCCACACTTAGTACTTTGGAAATATGAGCTGTAATGTCCATTACTTACAACAAGAGAAATATAAATTTGGCAGTGACATATTATTTCAATCATCTTTGTCACTTGTTTGCTGGGAGACCTGAATTCTGAATAAATTTAGTATTTACCTCCTAGGTTAGATATGAGGAAAATGTGTTTATTCATAAGAAGCATTTAGCAGTTTCAGAAAGATAAAAAGCACTAGTAATGTACAAAAAGTTCAGGTCATTTAGAAAGCATTCTAAATGCAATTAATATTAAATAAAATATTGTTTTAAATCATACCATGCTTTGTGAATATGAGCTTGTTTTATATTGTTATATGATACTGAAAAAAATCAATAAAATTGATTATCAGTATTACTAGAATATGCCCTCATTTTAATATAAAATGAAAAAAATATATCATTAAAGAGTGGTAAATTCCTGGACATTGTTTTAATATAGATTTTTAAATGTTCTGAAAGTCAATTCTAAAAAAGAATTAAGTTACATGGATTCACCTAGTGTAGTTGCCTTACCAAACACAAATTATCCCATACACTTTTTAGGATATTTCCTGTTAAATTCACACATTTATTTTAGAAAACATATCAACTGGCTCAAAAGCAGATATTAGGGAGTATTTCTTCAGATAAGGTGGCAGGACACTAATTTCAGGTTTTATTTTAAGTGGATGGGGAAGGCTTTAAACAAGAGCACTGCCTTATATCATTTATACATTACAGCTCTAACCTGGCTGCAGGTAAAGAAGGGTTGTAGAGGGGAAAGAGTGGAAGCAGGAGAAATGGTTCAGGGGGGATTGTGATCACAGAGGCTAGAAATGAAAACAGTGGTAATACTTTTTTAGTAGTATAGACAGTTCCAGTGAAGTGCTGAGAAGGGCAAGCTCATTGTGGCAGAATGAGTATGAAGCAAATGTGTATGAGGGTGTAAAGCTAAACTGAATGTTTAATGTGCAGAACATCTATTTTAAACATGCTCTTGGGATTAGCACGTACGGAAGTGAAGAGAACGAGACAAGATTTGGCCATCAAACTGCAATGCCATCTCAGGGAAGGCCTCAGCCAACTTCACAGTGAGTTCTAGAGAGAAACAGTCCTTCAAACTTGTCGTGAATTAGGGAGGGGCGTTATGCCTTTATATCTGAATCCCATATTGATCTGTCATAGACTGCAGGATGTCCTGGAAGGAGTTAGGACCTTGGGTGTGATAATTTTCTTTAACAGAGAACTTACAGCTGATGGCTATCTTCTGGAAGTTCTCTGAGCACCAAGCTGAATAAAGGCTTCATTCCTGAAGATAGATCTAGGTGATGCACCACAGTGTCACTATAATATCCTAAGTCATTACTTAGTTATTCAGTGCAGTGAAAGTATGTCAATCTCACACTTTCTTCCTGTTGCATTCTGAATTAATGGATGAAGGCAATGCTTGTTTGCTTCAGGAAGCATTCAACTGTACTTTATAGTTGTTCTAGAGGCCCAGTGCACAAAAATTTGTGCACTCGGGGACATCCCTCAGCCCAGCCTGTGCCTTCTCACAGTCTGGGACCCCTCGGGGGATGTCTACCTGCTGGCGTGCCTGGACAGCCTGGGTGAGGGGCAGAGGGCCTTTTCAGGCTGTCCACAGCCCCTTTAGAGTTCAGGTCCCTATTGGGGTACATGGCTGGAAGCAGGTATCTAGGATTTATTTAACTTCTATAATTGAAACTTTGTTGCCTTGATCCCCTGCTCGAAGCCTGGGTTGCCCCTGGCAACCCAAGGACCCAGCCTGGCAGGTATCTGGGGTTTGTTTATCTTCTATAATTGAAACTTTGTAGCCTTGAGTAGAGCTCAGGGTCAGCAGGGCCCTGGCTTCCTCCAATGCCCAGGGGAACTCCAGCTCTGTGACTGCCACCATCTTAGTTGAGTTAATTTGCATATTTGCTCCTGATTGGCTAATGGGCGTGGCTGGTGGGTGTGGCTTGTGGTTGTAACGGATTGGTGCCTAATTTGCATATTACTCTTTTATTAGATTAGATGTCCTTCACTGTGTAAATCTGCCTAGGAATAACTACCTTTGGTGGGAAGCAGAGTACTCTGATGCTTCTATTTGCACCACACTTATCAGCATCATACCATCCAGTACTTGTCTATTCACATTTTAGTCCAACTCAAATTGCTCACTTCTGGGAGACTTTGTTCATACCTACACTCTGAACTGAAGTCTTTGCTTTGAGCTTCCCTAGTACTACAGGCTCTGGGAAAAGAAGGTTACAGTTGTAAGTACATGAAACAGTTTATTATTTCCTTATTATTTATTATATTGTTTTTCATACAAACAACTGTAAACCTATTTTTATCCCACCCTGTATTTAGAGATTACATATCTGTTATTGCATATGTCATAAAGGTAGTATTATTTTTATTTACCTTCAGTGGAGAATAAAACCTTTGGGGGAAGGGAATCCCAATCTATATGTACAAAAGCCTAAGCGACTGTTTGACCGGTAACTATGACATGCACTGGCCACCAGGGGGCAGACACTCTGACTGGTAGGTTAGCTTGCTGCTGGGACCCGGCCAATCGGGACTGGGCGAGAAAGGCCAGATACACCCTGGAGCCCTCCCACAAACCCTCCTTGGCCCATCATGTACCAATGGGGTCCCTCAGAGAGCCGGTTTCGGCCAGATCCCTGCAAGCCAGGCCAAGGGACCCCACCAGTGCACAAATCTGTGCACCAGACCTCTAGTTTCCTTATGGTTACTCTGATGTAAGTACAAGGCAAGTACAAGGCCTAATACAAAATTGGTTTTCAATAAATACTTTCCAATTGAATAAAATGATTCAAAGCCACTGGAACTGTATCACAGATATTTTCTATCATTTTCATGCAGTTTTCAAACATTAATTCCATCTAAACTAATAAAAGCATAATATCGAAATTAACCATCTCTTCGGGACGAGTAAGCCATGCCCACCAGCCAATCAGAGCGACTATACGCAAATTAGCCCAGCCAAGATGGCAGAGGCCACAGCCTCGGAGAAACCGCACATGGCACCAGGGTCCAGCAAGGCAGATGGAAGACCTCTGCCTTGGGGAGTCAGGAACGGGAGGAGCAACATGGCCCATGGTCACAACCTGGTGGGGGGAGTGAGCCAGCCTGAGGCTGCGGCCTGGAAAGCGATCCGTCCATTCCTGGAGGCAGGCACCAGAAGGATGAGGCGGGGTGGGAGGAGCAGGCCACCAGCTGCCCCTCCCCTCGGCTGGGGCCCGGAAAGCCATGGATCGCGTGGGGGGGGGGGGGAGGAAAGGGGGCAGCCCCATCCTGCCCAACCCCTCGCAGAGGGATGGGGTCACCCTGCCTGCAGATGGGAAGCTGCATGGTGGGCAAGGCGACCCCACCAGGGTCCTCTTGCTTGCCCTGAGGCGTCAGGTCCACTAAAGTGGCTCGCAGGGAGGTGGGGCGCCTTGCCCACCCTGGGGCTTGGCATCAGATCCTGTGCAGCTGCTCGCAGGGGGGCAGGGCCGCCTTGCCTTCCTTTGGGATGCTATCATGGTGGGCAAGGCGGCCCCACTGGGGCTCCCTTGCTTGCCTTGCAGCAAGGCATCGTATCCTGATCCTGCGTAGAGATTAGCAAGGGGGCAGGGCCGCCTTGCCCTATTGGCTGCAGCAGGTCCTGCAGTGAACTCTGGCTGTGGGGTGCTGGGTGTGACAGGGTGGCTGGCCTCAGGGCGGGGCCACTGCACCAGATGAGTCCCTACACAGCTGGTGCTGAGTGAGGCTCAGAAACATGGACCAGCCTACCTGTTTGTGCTGGCCCAGACACTGACAGAAGGGAGGAGGAAGTCCCACCCCCACAGAATTAGCCAGAATCAGCCATTGGTCAGACAGCTGTCAGTGCCCTGACAGGCATCTGACAGCAGGGAGAAGGAACTTCCAAAGGTTGAGAAAGGACCTTTGGTCAGACAGCTCTCTTCCAGTCAGGGCTCTCATTCACCTGACAGCAGGGAGGTAGGACCATGTCTAAACATCTATTGATACAAGGTAGCTCTACAGCAGAAAGAAACCGGCATTACTGACAAAAAATGTCTGAAGACCAACGTGCTTCTGATCTTGAAAGAAGGCAGCACCTGCGAAAGAATGTATCTGAAAAGAAGTTATTGGAAAGACGTCGCTTTGAGGCTGAAAAAAGCCAGTGTTATCGACAGAAAATGTCTAAAGACCAACGTGCCTTTGAAGTTGAAAAAAGGTGGTGGCAACAACAGAATATGTTGAGAGAACAGTCATCAACAACTACTCCCAGTACAGATAGGAACTGCCTTCTCAGGGTAAATGGAGTCGATGAGGATGTAATTCTCGAACACAGTTGTGGTGGAATGACTGTTCGATGTGAATTTTGCCTATCACTAAATTTCTCTGATGAAAAACCATCTGATGGAAAATTTACTCGATGTTGTAGCAAAGGGAAAGTCTGTCCGAATGATATACATTTTCACGATTACCCAGCATATTTAAAAAAATTAATGACAAACGAAGATTCTGACAGTAAAAATTTCATGGAAAATATTCATTCCATAAATAGTTCTTTTGCTTTTCTTCCATGGGTGCAAATATTGCATCACCATCAGAATATGGGCCATACTGTTTTAGAATACACGGACAAGTTTATCACCATACTGGAACTTTACATCCTTCGGATGGTGTTTCTCAGAAGTTTGCTCAACTCTATATTTTGGATACAGCCGAAGCTACAAGTAAAAGATTAGCAATGCCAGAAAACCAGGGCTGCTCAGAAAGACTCATGATCAACATCACAACCTCATGCATGAAATAAGTGAATTAACAAAATCATAGAAGATGCTACATGAGGTAGAAAAGGAATCCCAATCTGAAGCAGCAGCAAAAGGTATTGCTCCCACAGAAGTAACAATGGCAATTAAATACAATCTTAACAGTGACCCAGGTAGATATAATTCTCCCCATGTAACCGAGGTTGCTGTCATATTCAGAAACGAAGATGGAGAACCTCCTTTTGAAAGGGACTTGCTCATTCATTGTAAACCAGATCCCAATAATCCAAATGCCACTAAAATGAAACAAATTAGTATCCTGTTTCCTACATTAGACACAATGACATATCCTATTCTTTTTCCACGTGGTGAAAAGGGCTGGGGAACAGATACTGCATCAAGACTCAGAAACAGCAGTGTAATCGACAAAAACACTAGACAAATGTAAGGACCCAAGTCACACAAATGCAATATTATGGATTTCATCTCTCTGTGCAGGATGCATTCAATCCTATTTTAAATGCAGGAAAGTTAACTCAACAGTTTATTGTGGATTCATATTCAAAATTAGAGGCCAATCGGATAAATTTCATTAAAGCAAACCAATCTAAGTTGAGAGTTGAAAAATATAGTGGTTTGATGGGTTATCTCACATCTAGATCTGAAAATGAAAATGTGCCAATTGGTAAAATGATAATACTTCCATCATCTTTTGAGGGTAGTCCCAGAAATATGCAGCAGCGCTATCAGGATGCTATAGCAATTGTGATGAAGTATGGCAAGTCTGATTTATTCATAACCATGACATGCAACCCCAAATGGGCAGATATTACAAACAATTTACAACGCTGGCAAAAAGTTGAAAACAGACCTGACTTGGTAGCCGGAGTTTTTAATATTAAACTGAATGCTCTTTTAAATGATATCTGTAAATTCCATTTATTTGGCAAAGTAATAGCTAAAATTCATGTCATTGAATTTCAGAAACATGGGCTGCCTCACGCTCACATATTATTGATATTAGATAGTGAGTCCAAATTACGGATGGAAGATGACATTGACCGTATAGTTAAGGTAGAAATTCCGGATGAAGACCAGTATCCTCGACTTTTTCAAATTGTAAAATCAAATATGGTGCATGGACCATGTGGAATACTAAATCCAAATAGTTCATGTATAGAAAATGGAAAATGTTCAAAGGGATATCCAAAAGAATTTCAAAATGCAACCATTGCAAATATTGATAGATATCCCACATACAAAAGAAGATCTGGTAGCACCATGTGTATTGGAAATAAAGTTGTCAATAACACTTGGATTGTCCCTTATAACCCGTATTTGTGTGTTAACTATAACTGTCATATAAATGTTGAAGTGTGTGCATCAATTAAAAGTGTAAATATTTATTTAAATACATCTATGAAGGGCACGATTGTGCAAATATTCAAATTTCTGAAAAAAAATATTATCAATCATGACGAAGTACAGGACTTCACTGACTCTATGTGTATGAGTGCTCCTGAGGCTGTTTGGAGACTTTTTGGAATGCGAATGCATGACCAATCTTATGCAATCACAAGATTAGCTATTCATTTGCCAAATGAACAAAATTTGTATTTTCATACTGATGCTTTTGCTGAAGTTTTAGATACAGCTAGAAGACATAACTCAACTTTGATGGCTTGGTTCTTATGGAATAGAGAAGATTCTGATGCATGTAATTATTATTATTGGGAGATCCCACAGCATTATGTTTTTAATAATTCTTCATGGACAAAACGCCAAAAGGGTGGGAATAAAGTATTAGGTAGACTGTTCACTGTGAGCTTTAGAGAACCAGAACGATATTACCTTAGACTTTTGCTTCTGCATATAAAAGGTGTGATAGGTTTTGAGGATCTGCGAACTGTAGAAGGTGTAACTTATGATACATTTCGTGAAGCTGCTAAACACCGAGGATTATTACTTGATGACACTATCTGGAAAGATACGATTGATGATGCAACCATCCTTAATATGCCCAAACAATTATGGCAACTTTTTGCATACATTTGTGTGTTTGGATGTCCTTCTGCTGCAGAGAAATTATGGGATGAGAATGAATCTCATTTTATTGAAGATTTCTGTTGGAAATTACACCAAAGGGAAGGTGCCTGTGTAAACTGTGAAATGCATGACCTTAATGAAATACAGAAGATATTCACATTGCATGGAATGAAATGTTCACATTTCAAACTTCCGGACTATCTTTTATTAACAAATACAAATACATGTGATGAGTCCTATTAGTGACAACAGGCAGAGGTTTTGATAAATTCTCTGAATGATGAACAGTTGGCAGCCTTTCAGACTATAACTTCGGCCATCGAAGATCAAACTGTATACCCCAAATGCTTTTTCTTGGATGGTCCAGGTGGTAGTGGAAAAACATATCTGTACAGAGTTTTAATACATCATATTAGAGGTCGTGGTGATACTGTTTTACCCACAGCATCTACAGGAATTGCTGCAAATTTACTTCTTGGTGGAAGGACCTTTCATTCCCAATATAAATTACCGAGTCCATTAAATGAAACTTCAATTTCTAGACTCAATATAAACAGTGAAGTTGCTGAAACTATTAAAAAGGCCCAACTTCTCATTATTGATGAATGCACCATGGCATCCAGTCATGCTATAAACACCATAGACAGATTACTGAGAGAAATTATGAATTTGAATGTTGCATTTGGTGGGAAAGTTCTCCTTCTCGGAGGGGATTTTCGACAGTGTCTGAGTATTGTACTGCGTGCTATGTGATTGGCTATTGTACAAACAAGTTTAAAGTACTGTGATGTTTGGGGATGTTTCAGAAAGTTGTCTCTTACAACAAATATGAGATCAGAGTATTCTGCTTATAGTGAATGGTTAGTAAAACTTGGAGATGGCAAACTTGATAGCAGTTTTCACTTAGGAATGGATCTTATTGAAATCTCTTGTGAAATGATTTGTAACTGATCTATTATTGAAGCTACCTTTGGAAATAGTATATCTATAGATAATATTAAAAATATATCTAAATGTGCAATTCTTTGCCCCAAAAATGAGCACATTCAAAAATTAAATGAAGAAATTTTGGATATACTTGATGGAGATTTTCACACATATTTGAGTAATGATTCTGTTGACTCAACAGATGCTGCTGAAAAGGAAAATTTTCCCACTGAATTTCTTAATAGTATTACTCCTTCGGGAATGCCGTGTCATAAATTAAAATTGAAAGTGGGTGCAATCATCATGCTATTGAGAAATCTTAATAGTAAATGGGGTCTTTGTAATGGTACCAGATTATGATGAAAAGATTACTACCTAACATAATTGAAGCTGAAGCATTAACAGGATCTATGGAAGGAGAGGTTGTTCTGATTCCAAGAATTGATTTGTCCCCATCTGACACTGTCCCATTTAAATTATGATGTCCCATTTAAATTAATTCAACGACTGTTTCCTGTGATGCCAGCATTTGTGATGACTATTAATAAATCACAAGGACAAACTCTAGACAGAGTGGGCATATTCCTACCTGAACCTGTTTTTGCACATGGTCAGTTATATGTTGCTTTCTCTCAAGTTCGAAGAGCATGTGAGGTTAAAGTTAAAGTTGTAAATACTTCATTCATCTCAAGGGAAATTAGTCAAGCACTCTGGAAGTGTTTTCACTCTTAATGTGGTATACAGGGAGATATTAGAATAAGTTTAATCACTTTATCAGTCATAGTTTGAATCAATGTTGTTTTTATATCATGTTTTTGTTTTTATATCGTGTTTTTGGTGTTTTCATATGATGTTTTTGTTTTTTTATGTCTTTGTTATTCTTATATCATTTTGTTATTGTTTATTTATTAATAAATTCATATATTATTTTCATATACATTTTACTCATTTCATCTCTCATACTTACATAGAAAAGGCAAATAGCAACATTAACATATTTTCTCTAATTAATTCCCTTTTAATGTGCACAAATTTCATGCACTGGGCCCCTAGTAAACAATAAGAATAAACTTTAACAATAAGAATATTGTTAATATCTATTAATAAAGCCCTGACTGTTAGAAGATATGCTAAATGATTTAAATGAATTATTGCATCTTTCCCTATAACATTGCTATTTATTACTATCATATTCAACCTCACTTTGAAAAAAAGAAAGAGGATTAATTTGTTCTGGGTTTGAAAAGAAAAAAAAAAAATGGGAAAGTTAAATCTATTCATATTTAAATGCATACTACTCGAAGAAAGCATTTACAATATGTTAGTCTTTACTGCATCTACTTTATTATATTTATAAAACTAAAGCAATGAATTAAGAAAACAAAAACAAAGGACTAAAAATAAGACTTTCAAATAACTAGCCTAAAGCCTGGCCAAATAATAATCATTTTCCATATCTATAAAAATTTAAAATCTGTAACTGACATAAGTTCAGACAATTAAATTAGACATTTCATAAATATATGTTAAATATTCATGTCTCCTCTTTCTCTCCTCTTATACTCCATAATGGTTTTTATATTTTTGTTAGATACTCTTTTGGAAATATGTTTTGCTTTTGAGACTATCACAATATAGGTGACTTGTTCCATCCTTCGATTTAAATCATCATGTTCTGCCCCTACTAATGTTACTTTAAATTAAGGATAACCATAAATTCATTTAAATTTATCTTCTCGGAGTTTTAGAATTTCTAAGTATTTCAAAACAAAAACTAGTATAATTTGATGTTGTAATTCAAATGTGCTAATATTATAAATGAACTCTGAATTAGGAAACAATGCATTGTTTTAAAAAAAAAAAAAAAAAATATATATATATATATATATATATATAATTGATTTTTTACAGAGAGAAAGGGAAAGGAAGTGAAAGTTAGAAACATCGATGACAGAGAAACATCAATCAGCTGCCTCCTGCACACACCCTACTGGGTATATGCCTGCATCCAAGGTACATGCCCTTGACCAAAATCTAACCTGGGACCCTTCAGTCCACAGGCCAATGCTCTATCCAATGAGCCAAACCGGTTAGGGCTGCATTGCTATTTTAAAATCTAAAACTTACCTTACATTTACATTGAGGGCAAAACTTGTACAATATTTATATCTGGCAACTCAAAATAATCCTATCTAATAAAAGAGAAATATGTAAATTAGGCACACTCCGTCACAATGATAGTAACCCCCACAGCCACAAGACTGCGGTGACCATAGCCACAAATTAGTGGCCCCCGGTCTGGCTTAGCCCCGCCAGTGAAGTAGTCAGGCCTGTTAGCCAGGCAGGTGGCAAGGGAGGCAGGTAGCCCGAGGGGCAGAAAAGGCAATCAGAGGAGGCTGGGGGTTCCCTACCCAGGCTAGAGGCCTTTGCTAGAGACCTCAGGCATGGGAAGGGGCACAGCCATTGATCAGAGTAGTATGAGGGTGCCCTACCCAGGCATAAGGCCTGGGCCAGAGGCCTCAGGCCTGGGCAGGGACAAGGCCAGAGATCGCAGGGGCCTGGGCTCCCCGGAGCCTGCGATCGTAGGGGTCTATGCACCAGTGGAGCTGGAAAAGCAGGAGTCTGGGGGTCCCCTGCCCAGGCCTGCAGCCTTGGCCAGAGGCTCAAGGGTGGAGCCAGCAATGGCAGGGCCCTGGGAGTCTCCTGCCCAGGCCTGTAGCCTTGGCCAGAGGCTGCAGTGGGACAGGGGCAGAGCCGGCAGTCTCAGTGCCTAGGCAGAGCCTGTGATCATAGGGGTCTGGGCAGGGTGAAACCAGGAATGCAGGAGTTGGGGGTTCTCTGCCCAGGCCTGTAGCCTTGGCCACAGGCTGCAATGGGGAAAGGGTTAAGCTGGCTATAGAAGGGGCCTGGGGGTCTACTACCCAGGCCTATAGCCTTGGCCAGAGGCTGCCAGTGGGGCAAGGGCAGAGGTGGCGATGGCAGGGGGCAGGATCAGAGCTGGTGATTACAGAGGCCTGGGCTCTGTGAAGCTGGTGATCAGAAGGGCTTGGGGGTCTTCTGCCCAGGCCTGCAGCCTCAAACAGAGACTGCAGGCCTGGGCAGGGGCAGAGTCAGTGATCGCAGGGGTCTGGGGGTCCCCTTCCCAGGCCTGCATCCTCGGCCAGAGGTTTCAGGCCTGGGAAGGGGTGGAGTTGGGATTGAAGGGGCAGGGATAAAGTGGTGATGGAAGTGAACTACAGAGGAAACACCTTTTCTTACTGCTCATTGGCTAAGCTCCCTGTATGCCACTGGTAACATTCTTAGTAACTTGGGTAATCTAGGGTTTTCCACAAAACTCCTGGAGAAAAAAAATGAAGGTCCACTACTGAAGGGCTAAGAAATGTCATATTCTGCCCTAGCCGGTTTGGCTCAGTGCATAATGCCTCAGCCTGCCGACTGCAGGGTCTATGTTCAATTCTGACAAAGGGCATGTACCTAGGTTGCAGGCTCCTCCCTGCCCGGGGCCCAGGTCAGGCCGCATGCAGGAGGCAACCAATCAAAGTGTTCCTCTCACTTTGATGTTTCTCTCTGTTTTTCCCTTCTCTTCCACATTCTCTATAAATCAATGGAAACATCCTCAGGTGAGGATAAAAAAAAAAAGAAACAGAAATGTCATATCCTATGAAAGACACATCTTAAAAATGCCTAAAGAAAGTTGTCATTTTTTCATGGTGAAGGGACTGGATCTTGGTGGCTGCAGTGACTGGTAGTGGCTGCAACAGTCGAGTGATGGGGCTGGTGGCTTCCCCTGATTAACCTGGTCACCTCCCACAAAGGGAAGCCAGATTGTGGCTTAGGCTCACTCCCCATGGGGAGCAGGCAGCGGGCCTAAGCCATCAGTACGACACCCCGAGAGGGCTCCCAATATGTAAGAGGGGCAGGCTGGGCTGTGGAACACCCCCCAAGTGCACAAATTTCATGCACCAGGTCCCTAGTTCTATCTAATAAAAGAGTAATATGCAAATTACCCTCACTCAGTCACAAAAATGGTGGCAGCCAGGAAGCTGTAGTGGGGCAGTAGGCTTGCATTGCCCTCGCATTGAAGGAAACCAAGATTCCCACCTGCCCTGCGTGCCCTTAGCTCTGCTCAAGGTAACAAATAACAGAAGGTAAATAAATCCAAGATACCTGCTTCTAGCCAGTGGTCATGGCCTCCGCTCAAGGAGGGGCTGGGGCCGACAGGTTGGGTTCAGTGGCTAGAGCATTGGCCTGCAAACTGAAAGGTCCCAGGTTCGATTCCAGTCAAGGGCATGTACCTTGGTTGCAGGCACATCCCCAGTGGGAGGTGTGCAGGAGGCAGCTGATCAATGTTTCTCTCTCATTGATGTTTCTAACTCTCTATCCCTTTCCCTTCCTCTCTGTAAAAAAATCAATAAAATATTTTTTAAAAAAAGGAGGGGCTGGGAACATGGGTTGTCAGGTGCAACCTAGGCTTTGAGCAAGACCAAGGCAACAAAGTTTCAATTATACAAGTTAAATAAATCCCAGATACCTGCTTCCACCCCGCAGCCATGGCCAGCCTGAAAACGGCTCTCAGCCCCTCACCCAGGCTGGCCAGGCACCCCATTGGTGACCCCCACCCTGAAGAGGATGTGGCCAGCCTGAAAACAGTCATCAGCCCCTCCCCCAAGCTGGCCACACCCCCATGGGGTGAGTATCTCCACTGGGGGGCTTGGCCAGCCCTCAGCCCCTCACCCAGGCTGGCCAGGCACCCCAGTGAGACCACCCCACCAGGAAGGGGCTGTGGCTAGCCTCCAAACAGCCATCAGCCCCTCACCCAGGCTGGCCAGGCAGCCCAGCAGGACCCTGCACCCTGATCTGGGACACCCTTCAGGGCAAACCAGCCGACCCCCACCTGTGCACCAGGCCTCTGTCCTATATAATAAAGGGTAACATGAAAATTGACCCTAACAGCAGAACAACTTGGAATGATTGGTCACTATGACACACACTGACCACCAGGAGACAGACGCACAATGCAGGAGATGCATTCCCACAGGGTGAGCTCTGCTCAGTCACAAGCCAGGCTGAAGGCTGACAGCACAGCAATGGTGGTGGGAGCTTCTCCCTCCTCCTCAGCAGTGCTAAGGATGTCTGATTGCAGCTTAGTCCTGCTCCCTGCTAGCAAGTGTACACCCCCTGAGGGCTCTTGGGCTGCCAGAGTGATGTCTGACTGCCGGCTTAGGCCTGATCACCTGAGGAGTGGACCTAAGCCAGCAGGTGGATATCCTCTGAAGGGTCCCACACTGCAAAAGGGCATAGGCCAGGCTCAGGGACACCCCCCTCCCCCAAAGTGCACAAATTTTTGTGCACTGGGTCTCTAGTTGGAATTATAAAATATTTTAAACTTTGTACCTAATTTAGAACTGAATTGTCTATTTGCAATTATTATGTTTGATAAATATAAATTGGCCAAATAATACTTCAGAACGGAAAAAATTATTCATGGACTTTTACAACTAATGAGATAATATATTACAGATGAGAAAATTAATTTTTATAGTAAGTTATTATGAGCTCAGGGAATAGAATTTGGGTAGACCAAGAAGAGCATAACAACAAAAATACATAACCATTGTTTCAAAAATGATAATGCTAATTGTGTATATTTGCATAAAACACTTGCTGTGTAATAAATGATGAATAAAATAAGACTTATGTTTTGTCTTTGATTTTCTACTTCATCTCAATCTACATGAAGCATATCAATTATAATATTCTTCACCTAGTTTCCCTCAAATTTAAATTGCTTTTCTTGGCAAACACTTCAGTAAGTTTTATGCATGAGAAAACCAAGTGTGTTTGAAATTGGTAAAGGTTATGAAGAGCAATATATTAGCTAAACAGAATTTCTGTAAATATATTTTAAGGCAAATATTACCAACCAAATGTCAGAATCACTCCACTGACATTCATATTATTGTGACACGTTCACTGTAGAAATGAGCAAGCTGTTCACCAGAGGTTCAAATATTAAGTGGAGATAGATAAATTTATTTGTTCTACATATTTCCTGATAAACAAGTAACTTCCTTGGGCATTTGCTCTTTAAATAAAGGTGGTTGGCACACAGTTGATAATAGTACCGTTAGAATAAGAAGAGGAAATGAGTACAACACAGTTGCTTTTCAAAAAAAAACACAAATTGTTCCTTAGGAATTTTCATAAGTAAATTTTCTTCTCTGACTTTTTGGATGCTTCTTTTTTCTCTTGTGACACAGATTTGGGATATTTATAATATCCCAAAGACATGTGAGCTTTTTAGGAAGTAGGAGGAGGTGAATATTTAACTGTCCAATGTCAAGCTAAATCAAAATACATATTCTGAGGCAGACCTACTCAGATATCTAACAAAACCATTTCCTAGTTTCCTAGTTATTTCCTTAGTGGGAGATGTGTGTGTGTGTGTGTGTGTGCGTGTGTGTTGGTGAATTATAGCTAAGTAACTAGATATTAAGGAATTTCAGCCAAGAGGGAATGGCAAAAATTATTACTCTGTCTTAATTTATATAAGCAATCACACAAAGAAGAGCTACTGAGGAATTAAGATTTTGGGTTTTGCTATTTCAATACCTGGTAATTATAGTGAAAGTGTTTCAATGAAGTTCTGAAATGTAATTCAAATCAAGAGAAAAGCTATTAGTTTTATGAAGCAATTTTATTGCTAGGGACAAATTTTAAATCATTACAAGTCAATATAATGCTTTTGAATTGTTCTTTAAGCTAATGGAACAAGGTTCTAGTAATAATTACAAAAGAAAGATCTGTCCAGACAGATTAATTATAAGAACAGAAAATTATTTTATTAGGTTCATTTAGCCCATTTATATCTATTGACATGATGGTATGCTTGATCACCACTCTGTCAAAATATTTTATACTTATATATATTTTTGCACATCATATCCTTCTTTCCATATATACTTTTAAGGCAATTTAAGTTATATAAATATAGGTATTTGAATAAGTCAGCTATGTATATAATGACATGTATAAACACTGAGAGTGTAAAATTATTTGGGACTGAAAGAAATTTGTTGGAATAATATATGTCCTCTTATTAGAAATGGGACTATTTTCTACTTTTATTTTTATTTTTTAATTATAGATCCTAAAGTGCTATGTTATGTATTTATTTTCAAAACTTAAGTAAATAATAACTCAAAGAACTATTTGTTTTAAATTAAATTTTAACATGGTACAATATGTATTTAAAATGAGTTTATTTTATATTAGTTATAATCTAGGCCACTAAATTTTTTAAAAAATTGTACATGCCCAGAGATATAATCAGTTTATAATTAATGTCAAAATATATTATGTAAAAGTTTAGCTCCATGTACATAATTTCAAAAAGTATTAATTGGTTTAATTAAAAAAAAAAGAAATAGCATAAAGTCAACAGTATTTCTTCATTAATTTCCTCTTATATTGAACACTTTAAAAGGCAATTACAATTGCTTTAAATTACTAAACTTGTCTATTGGATAGAAAAAAAAATGTTTCTATTGCATTTCAGATCATTCTCCCACAGCAAATGACAAAATTATTTAATAGTTTCATATGATCTTTTATATTAAAAATAAACATTGGAAGTTAAGCCACATTTTTCATATTAGGTTAATTGCTTATTAAAACAAAATTACTGCCCTGGTCGGTTTGGCTCAGTGGTTGAAGCATCAGCCTGAAGACTGACAGGTCTTGGTTTGTTTACCAGTCAAGGGCATGTGTCTGGGTTGCAGGTTTGATCCCGCTCTAGTCCCAGTACATGTGAGAGGTCACCAACTGATGTCTCTCTCACATCTATATTTCTCTTTCTCCCTCTCCCCTTCCTCCCTGCCTTCAAACAAAACAAAACAAAACAAAAAAACAAAGAGCCCAGCTGTCTGTGCTCAGTGGTTGAGCTTGATTTATGAACCAGCAGGTTAGGGTTCAATTCCAGGTCAGGGCCATGCTTGGATTGTGGGCTCCATCCCAGTAAGGGGCATCCAGGAGGAAGCCAATCAATGATTCTCTCTCATCATTGATGTTTCTATCTCTCTCTCCCTCTCCCTTCCTCTCTAAAATGAATAAAAACATATTAACAAAGAAATTATTAGCTTTATTATAACTTCTCTAATAATGATGTAATCTCTAAATGTATTAGCTAATTTAAAAATAAAATAATTGTAAATTTCATGAGGCCTACATTCCATATATTAAATTCTGAACTTATAGTCTATTTTAATGATACATGTGAGAAAACAAATATATTGCCTTCCAAGATTATATTACAAAAATTAGGTTCATAATGTATGATAAATTATTTCTATCTTTCAATGTAATATTGCCTATGTTATTTCATTTCCACCAAACAGAGTTATTATTTTAAAACTTCTAGGATTTTATTTGTAAATTTTATAAGGCTATATTTTAAAGATTCCTAAATATGCTCTACTTATTGAGATGAGAATTTCTACTTCAATCCTTGCTTAAGCAAGTTATATATTCCCTGTTATGTAGCCACAGCTGATATTATGAAATTCTGAGTCACAGAATAAACAAATAAGAATAACTAAAGTCAATATTTGAAAAAAAAATCACTTTACACAAGAAAACAATGACCAATTAAGGATAATTATACTCACTGGCATGTTCATATGGCACTAACCTGTATTTTCCAAGCTTCTGTTCTACTTAAGTATTAAATTAAAATAATAACATAATTTGTCATTTAAAGAAAGAAATAGTTTGAAAAAGGGTTATGAGAAACATTTCTGCTATCTTCTAAAATAAATGAAATAATTGACAATTTTTCAAGAGATGATTTGAAAACCAATGATCCTAACCCTATAATCTTTTGAATGAATAAACAGATCCCCAAAACAAAATCATTTATCAAAAATCAAAACTGAAACTGAAACCTGGATAACAACTTAAATATTTTTTCAATTTATATGAGCCAAATTCAATCATTTAGTCACAGTTTTACTTCTTTAATAGCTATTTATCAAGCCTATAATAATAAAAGCATAATATACTAATTAGACTGGATATCCTTCTGGATGACCTTCTGGAGGAAGCTGGGGCTGTGAGGGAAGCCTGGGTCCTGGTGCCAAAGGGAAGTTGGTGCCGGCAGCTGGGGGAAGGAAGGCCTACTCTTACATGAATTTCGTGCATCTGGACTCTAGTTCTATAAATAAAGTACTCTATCAGGTGCTAAAAATGTAGATGAAATTAAAATGTTCCTATAAAAATGTAACTTACTTTTTATAATTAATGCTCTTTTCTCATTCAAATGATGACCATTTTAGTAAAAACATAAATTAGGAAAATCATAATGATTTTCACATTGAAACTTTCTATTAACAATACTGCAGTCACATAATTAACTCCTCAACAACTCCCTCAGACTTGTACAGAAGAATTTAAGTAGGAAAGCTGGTAAAGTTTTTGACAGTTACAAATATCATAAAGATAAAACAAGAACATTAAGTCATTATCAAGTCTGGTGAGTGGTATTTCACACTTACATTGTTTAGGTGCTAATTGTGATGACCCAACAGAAGATGCAGATGCACTTCATTTACCAAAATTTTGAGTGTGTGAAAAATGATAAATGCCTGTAATGATGTTCTATTTCTGCCCAAGTGAATTTGGAAGCAATGAAATCCACTTCTTCTCTGACAGTACATCATAGAATTGGGCAAAATATTTCAAAGATTAATAGCTTGTCAAGGAAAGCTCAAACTGATAAGAATTGTCTGTAAAATTATATATCCCTATGTTTAAAATTATTTCATGCAAAAGTGTGAAGAACTGCAGAAGGTGCATATAATAATTTAAATAAATATGGAAAGTGTCAATATTTCATTTAAACCTTTCATGAAGAATGGCGGTGAAAAGTTAAAATAGAACTCTACACTCAAGTGATATTTTAAAGATTGCAAGTCAAGTGCAGCAGCTTGGAATCACCACCTGACAAACTGGCATGAAGAATCAAAAGGTATCTTACAGAAAGTATGACAACTTTGCAGAGAGGTTAAATTAAAATCTATCAGCATGTAAAAATGAAGATTTTTTTTTTGGTTCTATGGATGGAACCTACTGGTGAACTTAAGAAATTAAAAATGTTGATGTAAGCAGAAAAGTCTATAGGACAATGACCCAGATTGCCTGAAATTTGAGAAATTTACCCAGGTACTAGAATTACTCATAAGAATATAGAATATAATATTAATACTAACTTTATCACTTTAACTCTATAGAAGCAGAAACAGGCTTTCTGAATTTTTCGCTTGGCTCATTCTTGTAATCTCTTATAAGAAATCAATGCATCTGGAGGTAATATAAATGCAAGTGAAAATTCTGGATTAAGAAATAAATTCAGCGTTCTCTAAATGTAAGTATAAGTTGAAAAAGAAGTGTATGAGATAACCCAAAGTCAAAGAGAACAATCTTCTTACTTAATCATCCTCTGAAAAATGTCTTATAAGAACATTTTTTTTCTCTTCACTTTTTCAAGATCATGATTACTCCAAGACCAAAGTAGATATGCAGCAAGTTACAATTCAAAATGCAATACTAACTGATTTGGTTCAGGCTGTGATAACAGAAATAATAGAAACTGGGTGGCTTAAACAAAAGATAATTATTTCACAGTTCTGGAGACTGGGAAGCCTAAGATCAATGTGCCAATAATGTGGTATCTGGAGAAGGCACTCTTCATGGTTCTTATTTTCTCATTGTATATTCACATTGGAGAGAGAGGGAGAGAGACAAAGAGAGAGAGAGAGAGAGAGAGAGAGAGAACGCGCGCACAACCTCTAACCTCAGTCTGGTCTCTTCTTACAAAGGCACTAATGCCATCATTTGGGGTCCACTCTTATTAACTAATTACCTATTAAAGGCTCCATCTTCAAACATTATTACATTAGAGATTATAATTTAACATATAAATTTTGGGAGGACACAAAAATTTAGTCCATAACACCAATCTATAATAATAAAAGCATGATATGCTAATTAGACCAGATGGATCAACCCAGCGCTATGAGGGAAGCTCAGTTCCCAGGTGCCTGCCGGTGGCCAGAGGGAGGCCTGCATCCCAGGTGCCAGAGGGAAGCCCGAGTCCTGGATGCCAGAGGGAAGCCAGTGTTAGCAGCCAAGGGAAGGAAGACCTTCTCTTGCACAAATTTTGTACATCGGGCCTCTAGTAAGTTCCTAAATGGTATACACTAAATTTTGTGCTTTCTTTAAAAACTAAAGCTTTTAGTTTTTAATGTACTGTGGTAAAATTGTTAACAAGATTATGTAACTTAAAAATGTACTTTTTTATGGTACATGATTTACAGTTTTGCATTGTGTGTCCACCACCCAAAATCATATAATCTTCCATCACCATATATTTGGTCCCCTTTGCCATTTACTACCTCCTCATCCCCTTTCTGTTCATCTCACCACCATACTGTTGTCTATGAGTTTCAGTTTTATATCCCAAACTAGGGGCCCAATGCACAAAAATTTGTGCATTTGCGGGGGGCAGGGTGGTCCCTCAGCCCAGCCTGTACCCTCTTGCAGTCTGGGATCCCTTGGGGGATGTCTACCTGCTGGTGTGCCTGGCCAGCCTGGGTGAGGGGCTGATGGCTGTTTGTAGTGAGGCTGGCTGGGATTTATTTAACTTCTAAAGTTGAAATTTTGTTGCTTTAACCGGAGCCCAGCTCAGGTTGCCCCTGACAATCGAGGCTCCCAGCACTTTCTTGAGCCTAAGGTGGGAAGCAGGTAACTGAGGTTTGTTTATCTTCTATAATTGAAACTTTGTTGCCGTGAGTGGAGGCCAGCTTCCTGTTTATTCCAGCTCAGGCTGCCCACAGCTCCCATTGACCCAACATCCCAGCAAGGCTGGCTGGAATCAGGTTTCTGGGGTTTATTTATCTTCTATAATTGAAACATTGTTGCTTTGAGAAGAGGCCCAGCTGACCTAACAGAAGCTTCCTGCTTATTCCAGCTCCGCGGCTGCCAGCCACCATCTTGGCTGGGTTAATCTGCCACTCTAATGGGCTGTTGGGCATGGCTTGGCTGGTGGATGTGGCTTAGGTGTCTAGGAGTGAGGGTCAATTTCCATATTACTCTTTTATTAGATTAGATATGAGTGAAATCATATGGTTCTTAGCTTTTTCTCACCAAATTATTTCACTTAGCAATGCTCATCCATGTTATCACAAATGGCAGCATTTCATCTTTTCATTTTTTTTTCAAATTTAAATCATTTTGTTTTTAAGCACTGATTTTACAAACTGTGGTATAAAGGTGAACTAAATTTTCAGCATAATCTGTTCATGTAAATCACCTGCAAAGTACATTATACCTAAGATGTATGTAAGATTTTACATGCATTTTGAAAGAGATCACAAAGAAGCAGCTGGTTTTTCAATAAACTTGGCCAGTTTCACCACAGTCATGTGAGGTGAGAGTTATCTGGACCTTGTTGTAGGCATCGAACCATTATGGGTGATGATTCATCTTCTCTGCTTGTAGAGCAACTCGGGACATAAAGCCAAAGGCCTGATTAAAAAATTTGAAGGTGAACTCTTTGTAGATGGCATCTCTCTCTCTCCCTTAATTCTGACCATCCTGCTGCTTTAAAGTCTAGTATAACTTGGTTCCTCTTCTCTGTTGTCAATACATGAGCATCTGCTGACATGGCCGCGAGGCTGCGGTTTCAACCCATTGCGCTGCCAACAACCTCATCTTTTCTTATGGCTGAGTAGCAGCCCCTTGTATGTTAGTACCACATCATCTTTATCCAATCATCTACTGAAGGACACTTTGGTTAACTCCATTCCTTGGCCACCGTGAACAATATTGTAATGAGTACATATCTTTGCCAATATATGTTTTCAAGTTTTTCAGGTAGATACCTAAAAGAGGGACTGCTGTGTCATATGATAACTCTACTCTTAATTTTTGGAGTAATAGCTTCTGCTTTCCATAGTTCTGTACCAGTTTATTTTCCCACCAGCCGTGAATAAAGGTTCTTTTTTCTCTCCAACCTCTCCAACCCTTGTTATTACCTCTTATTGATAATAGTCATTCTAAGAGAAGTAAAGAAAAAATTAACAAATGAATGAGACTATATCAAGTTAAAAGCTTTTGCACAGCACAATAAAACTACAAGGACTGAGAAAAAGAAAAAGAGAGACAACGAAAGGAATTGAGGAAAAAAAAGAGAACTTATGAACTTGGACAACCATGTTGTGATTGCAACGGAAAGGCAGCTTGTTGGAGGTGAAAGAGGGCATAGAGGGGACAAATAATGATGGAAAACATAAAAAATTTTTTTAACAAAGGCAACTAATTGAATGGGAGATATTTTCAAATAACAAGGGGTTATTATAAAAAAAAAAAAAAAACCTCTGACAAGGGGTTACTATCCAAATTATATTAAAATCACATAAAAATCAACAAATAAACAACCCAATGAAAAAATGGATGGAGGATCTGAACAGACAATTCTCATAAGAAGACATACAAATGACCAACAGATATATGAAAAGATGTTCAACTTCACTCGCTGTTAGGGAAATGTAACTCAAAACTACAATGAGATAATGCCCCAAAGCTTCTATTGGGAATCAAAGAATAAACCTCCAAACAAGAAAAAGGGGTGGAAAATATTTTTAAATTGATGTCATCTGAATCTATACATTGCTTTGGGTAGTATGAGGACATACTAATACAGATGGCCATTAGACATGAAATGGTTCTCATCCTCACTAATTCTCAAGAGATATGCAAAATAAAACCACACTAAGATATTATATCTGTCATAATGATATAATCAATAAATCAACAAAAGGCAAATGTTGGTGAGGATGTGGAAAAAAGGGAACCCTTGTGCACTGTTGGTGGGAATGTAGATTGATACAGCCACTGTGAAAGCAATATGGAAATATCTCAACAAATAAAAATAGAACTGCCTTATGACCTAGCAATTCCACTTCTGGAAATATATCCAAAGAGAGAAGCTCACTGACCCAGACCACCTAGACCACTAGGACACCCATTACAACGAGAATGGCACACATGTCTCAGGTGCAGAAACACTTTCACGAGGCAGCCCAGCAGTTGTAACTCCCTTCACCATCAGAGAAACTTG
This sequence comes from Murina feae, assembly GCA_004026665.1. Taxonomy (NCBI): domain Eukaryota; kingdom Metazoa; phylum Chordata; class Mammalia; order Chiroptera; family Vespertilionidae; genus Murina; species Murina feae. The sequence goes on along the minus strand of PVJC01016967.1, from coordinate 6,095 downwards.
AATCCTGTTCAGTACAAAGGAGTGGGCAAAAGTAGGTCTGTAGCGAGATGGAAGATGGCTACCAACAGGACTTCAGGTTGCCAGAAAGTGTGAGAGTGAGAGGACACAAAGAGAGTACATGGACGTGTGGGGAGTGTCAGTATTTGTGAGTGAGGGACAACTATACTCCAAAGGACTGTTGGGGACTGGCAGACCTGTCCTCCTATGACTGGGAAGCCTCTACTGTGGCTGAAATCTCTCCCAGAGTGGCTGGCTCTGCTGCAGAGGCCACACAATCTTGAAGGGGAGATGGCTGTGATTGAAGACTGACTGTGATTGGAATCCCAGCCTTACCTTCAACCAGGGAGATCTCAGATGCCTCCAGAAACCTTACAACCACAACACCCAGGGACCAGTTACCTCAGCTGTGAATCCACAAATGCCAGAGCTCCAACCTCCCCGACTATGAGTGCCTGGAAGTCTGCTCATGGAGAGACAAATGTAAGAATTCACGGACAGGCACTGTGCCTTCTCACAAAGCAGAAGGAACAGCAGAATCAAAGAGCACCCACCTGGAACTGGCAAATTAAACACAGCTGGCATTGCCTAAAGAAAGTCAACACAGGAAAGAAAGAACTACATAACCAGCAACCCTAAGAGGAGTGATCATGGGGAAACAAAGAAACAGGCCACATATGAAAGAAAAGGAGGAATCACCAGAAAATGAAGTAAATGAAATGGTGGCAAGCAATATGACTGAGAAAGAATTCAGAGCAATGGTCATAAGGACCCTGAAAAGGATGGAAGTCAAATTCAACAATATGTGTAAGAATCAAGAGGAAATGAAGAAGAACCAAATAAGAAATGAAAAGTGACATCGCTGCAATAAAGAACTCAATAGAAAGTCTCAACGGTAGACTAGAAGAAGCAGAGGACCGCATTAGTGAGCTAGAAAACAAGGCAGAAAAAAATACACAAGCAGAGCAGCATCTAGAAAAAAAAAAAACTTTAAAAAATAGGAAGAGAGCCTAAGGGAACTTTGGGACAACATGCAATGAAGCAACATCCACATACTATGGGTGCTAGAAGGAGAAAAAACTGAGCAAGGAATGGAAAACCTATTTGAAGAAATAATGACAGAAAACTTCCCTGATATAGGGAAGAAAAACTCACACAAGTCCAAGAAGCTCACAAAATCTCAACAAGATGAACCCCAACAGATCAACACCAAGATACATTATAATTAAAGTGGCAAACACCAATGACAAAGTAAGAATCGTAAAGGCTGCCAGAGAGAGACAACAAGTTACCTACAAAGGATCTCCCATCAGATTATCAACTGATTTCTCAACAGAAACACATCAGGCAAGAAGGGAATGGAATGAAACATACAACATCATGCAAAGCAAGGGTCTGAATCCAAGAATACTGTACCCAGAAAGGCTATCAATAAAAATTGAGGGTGAAATCTGGAGCTTCACAGACAAAAAAGGACTAAGGGAGTTTATTACCACCAAATCAGCAATGCAAGAAATGCTAAAGGGTCTGCTATAAAAAGAAGAAATAGGAAGGGGAGAAGGAACACAGGTGTAAAGTATAAAAATGGCAACAAATAACTACCTATCATTAAGAACCTTAAATGTAAATGGATTAAATTCCCCAATCAAAAGATATAGGGTAGCTGAGTGGATAAGAAAACATGATCCATATGTCTGCTGTCTATAGGAAACCCACCTCAGAACAAAGGACTCACACAAATTGATAGTGAAGAAATGGAAAAAGGTTTTTCAGGCAAATGGAAATAAAAAAAAATCTGGGGTAGCAAAAATTTTATCTGAAAAATTAGACCTCAAAGTGAAGGACATAATAAGAGATAGAGAAGGCTGTTTAATAATACTAAAGGGAGCAATCAAACAATAAGAAATAACTCTGGTAAACATATATGCAACCAACACAGGAGCACCCAAATACATAAAAAAACTTTTGGAAGATATCAAGGGAGAGATTGACAGCAATACAGTCATAGTAGGGGTCTTTAGTACCTCACTAACACTATTGGACAAATACTCTAAACAAAAAAACATCAAAGAATCAGCAATTCTAAATGACTCACTAGATCAGATGGAATTGACATCTTCAGAACATCCCACCCCAAAGTCATAGAATATACATTCTTCTCAAGTGCACATGGGTCATTTTCAAAGGTAGAGCACATATTGAGGCATAGGAAAAGTCTTTTCAAATTCAAGAAGATAGAAATATTATCAAACATCTCAGATTGCAATGGCATAAAACTAGAAATCAACTACAAAAAATAAAAATAAAAAAAATAAAACACCTGGAGGCTAAATACCATGCTATTAAACAATGACTCGGTTACCAAAGAGATCAAAAAAGAAATAAAAAACATCATGTCAACAAATGACAATGAAAATACAACAATCCAAAATCTATGAGACACAATGAAAGCAGTCTTGAGAGGGAAGTTCATAGCTCTACAGACCTATTCAAAAAAACAAGAAAAGATGGTAATAAATCCTCTAATCCTACAACTCAAAGAGTTAGACAGAAAGCAACAAGAAGAGCAAGAAAAGTCCTGTGTAAACAGAAGGAAGGAAATAAAGATCAGAGCGGAGATAAATGACATAGAGACCAAAAACAAAAACAAAAAAACAAAAGATCAACAAAACCAAGAGCTGGTTCTCTGAAAGTATAAATAAGATCTATAAATCCCTAGCCAAGTTCACCAAGAAGCAAAGAGAGAGAACCCAAATAAACAAAATCAGAAATGAAAGAGACAAAGTAACAACAGATCCCATAGAAATACAAATGATTATGAAAAAATACTATGAACAACTCTATTCCAACAAAATGGACAACCTAGATGAAATGGACATATTCTTAGAAAAATACAAGCTCCCAAAACTCAATCAAGAATAAAAAAACCTGAATATGCTGATAACTACCAAAGAAATTGAAGCAGTGATCAAAAATATTCCAGCAAATAAAAGCCCCAGTCCAGGTGGCTTTACAAGTGAGTTCTACCTATCATTCAAAGAAGAACTAAAACCTATCCTCCACAGACTATTTCAAGAAATTCAAGAGGAAGGCACACTTCCAAGCTCTTTCTATGAAGCCAGCATTACCTTAATTCCAAAACCGGATAAAGACATCACAAAAAAAGAGAACTACAGGCCAATATCCTGGATGAACATAGATGCTAAAATCCTCAACAAAATTCAAGCAAATTGAATTCAGCATTCCATTAGAAAGATCATACACCATGACCAAGTGGGATTTATTCTGGGGATATAAGGATGGTACAATATCTGCAAATCAATAAATGTGATACATAACATAAACAAACTGAGAGACTAAAATTACATAAACATATTAATCGATGCAGAAAAAGCATTTCTTGATAAAAAAAATCTCAGCAAAGTGGGAATAGAGGGACCATATCTCAACATAATAAAAGCCTTATAGGCAAACTTACAGCCAACATCATACTCAATGGGCAAGTACTAAACTTACTTCCCCTAAGAATAGGAACAAGACAGGGATGCCCCCTTCACCACTCCTGTTAGATATAGTACTGAAAGTGCTAGCCATAGTGATCAGACAAGAAGAAGAAATAAAAGGCACCCAAACTGGAAAAGATGAAGTAAAACTGTCATTATTTGCAGATGACATGATACTATACATAGAAAACACCAAAGACTCCATAAAAATACTACTGGACCTAATAAGTGAATTTGGCCAAGTATCAGGATACAAAATTAACACCCATAAATATTTGGCCTTTTTATACACTAATAACGAACTCACCAAAAGAGAAGTGAAAAAAAAAATCCCTTTCACAATTGCACCAAAAAATTAATATACCTAGGAACAAACTTAACTAGGGACGTAAAAGACCTGTACTGTCTCGCAATCCAGGAACCCTTAGGGAAGTAATATCGGAGAGCCAATTTTGGCCCAATTCCCTGCAGGCCTGATCCGGACAGGAGAGAGCCAAATCCTGTGCATTGAGGGTCTGTCCCCTAGTGGTCACTGTGTGTCATCATGAACAGTAGACTCATCGTTTGGTTGCTTCAGCTTTTTTTTTTTTTTTTTTACATTTTTTATTGAGTTTTTACAAAGAGGCAGGGAGAGGGATAGAGAGTTAGAAACATTGATGAGAGAGAAACATCAATCAGCTGCCTCCTGTACACCTCCTACTGGGGATGTGCCCACAACCAAGGTACATGCCCTTGACAGGAATTGAATCTGGGACCTTTAACTCCACAGACCCATGCTCTATCCACCAAGCCAATCCGGTTAGGACTGGTTGCTTCAGCTTTTATATAGATTTTATTGAATTTATTGGGGTGATATTGGTTAATAAAATTATACAAGTTTCAGGTATGCAATTGTGCAACACATCATTGGTATAGTATTGTATTGTGTGTTTACCGCTCCAAGTCAAGTCTCTTTCCATCACCATTTATCCCCTCTTTATCTTCTTTCATATACCCCCACCCATGCTTCTCTCTGGTAATCACCATACTATTATCTGTGTCCATGAGTCTTTTTTTTTTTTCTTTGCTTAATCCCTTCACTTTTCTCACCCAACTACCACCACTCTCCCTTCTGAGAGCTGTCAGTCTGTTCTCTGTATCCATGAGTATGTCTCCACTTTGTTAATTTATTTTGTTCATTAGATTTCACAAACAAGTGAAACCATATGGTACTTGTTTTTCTCTGACTGGTTTATTTCATGTAACATAAAACTTTCCACATGCATCCATGCTGCCATTAAAGCTAAGATTTCCTGCTTTTTTATACCTGAGTATTATTCCATCCTGTAAATGTACTACAACTTTTTTATCCACTCATGCATTAATGAGCACTTAGACTACTTCCAAATCTTTAGTATTGTAAATAATGCTTCAATGAAGATAGGGGTGCTTATATTCTTTCAAATTGGTGTTTTGGGTTTCTTTGGATATATGCATATTTTTTTAAATTTTATTTTATTGCTTAAATGTATTACAAATGCCCTAACTGGTTTGGCTTAGTGGATAGAGTGTTGGCCTGTGGACTGAAAGTTCCCAAGTTCAATTCCGGTCAAGGGCATGTACCTGGGTTGTGGGCACATCACCAGAAGGGCATGTGCAAGAAGCAGCTGATCAATGTTTCTCTCTCATCGATGTTTCTAAGTCTCTATCCCTCTCCCTTCCTCTCTGTAAAAAGTCAATAAAATACATTTTTAAAAAGTATTTACAAAGAGTAGTACATATGTTTCCTTTTTTTCCCCATTGACTTTCCCCCGGCCTCCCCTACCACCCTGTGTGTTTTGTCCATTGTTTATGCTTATATGCATGCATGCAAGTCTTTTGGTTGATCTCTTACCTCCTCCCGCCCCCAACTATCCTAGGTTTGGCCCATATTCTCTCTACTGGGCCCTACTAGATATTGACTACTTCAAATGCTTGCTCCTTCTTTCACTTACTGTAAAGTCTCAGAGGTGATATCACTCAATACTATCACTATATGCACCTGAGGGTGGGGTTTGGGGGAGGAAATGAAATGATTTCCTTATTCTGGCAATTTAAACTTTCGCCTTCTCTTCCCTTTAGAGATAGCTACTCTGTCCATTTTCCTTGCATTTTTAAAGGGAGCCTTTGAAGTCTACATGCAAGTAGGTTTTCTTTTTGCTCAATCATTACAAAGTAACACATATTTTTTTATTTTCTCAAATTCCCAAACACTTATTATCACATTGTCACAGTGTTGTATAAACTAATTGATGTTTTTTCCTCCCAAACTTTGACCATCTTAAAATAAACACTGCTGTATTGAATTTAGCAAGATTATTACAGTTCTTCTATAATCTATTTCTATAGCATAGTGGTAATCACTGCTTAAGTACCACAGTTTTTCTTAATACATATTCACTATTATATTGTCACTAGAGGCTCAGTGCACAAAAATTTGTGCACCCAGGTGTATCTCTCAGCCTGGCCTGTGCCCTCTCACAGTCTGGGACCCCTCAGGGGATGCCCACATACTGGCTTAGGCCCGCTCCCCGTGAGAATGGGCCTAAACTGGCAGTCACATCCCTCTGGCATCTG
>PVJC01016966.1:0-33058 GCA_004026665.1 Murina feae | reverse complement strand
CTCTTGCCCTCCCCTGCATGTTGTTCTCTTTTTTGAGCGTGGCCAGGGCTGGGTGCGGCCTGCCTCCCAAGCTTGCCTACTGCCCATCTTCCTCCAGCCACCAGAAAGCAGGGAAAACCCCGCCTCGTGGTCAGGCCAGCCTTTTCTTGCTCCCTGATCCCCGAAAGGGACCTGGGAAGCCACCAAGCAGGCCGCCAACTCTTTCCCACTCACCCGTCCCCTGCTGCCTTCCTTTCCCACTTCCCGGTGCCGCCAAGGGGTCTGGGGAGCTGCCAAGCAGGACCCCGGCCCCTGCAGCCTTGCTTTCCCGCTCCCCGGTGCTCCGCAAAGGGCCTGGGAAGCCCACCAAGCAGGCCGAGGCCCCCTCCCCCCGCCGCCTCTTACCCGCTTCCCAGTGCCCTCCAACCCTGCCGCCTCTTTCCCACTCACGGGTCCTGGGTCCTGCGCTGTCCCACCCTGCAGCCGCTCTGTGCACTCGGGAGGTCCCTCAGCCCGGCCTGTGCCCTCTCGCAGTCTGGGACCCCTCAAGGGATGTCCACCTGCTGGCGTGCCTGACCAGCCTGGGTGAGGGGCTTTAAGGCTGCCCACAGCTCCCATTGACCCAACGTCCCAGCAAGGCTGGCTGGACGCAGGTTTCTGGAGTTTTTTCTCCTATAATTGATGCTGTTCCTTGAAGGCCTGGCGTTATCTTCTATAATTGATACACTGTTCCTTTAAGGTGGCCTTCTAACTACTAACAAAGCCTCCTCTGCCTCACCTTGCAGCGTCTATAATGAAATAATTGTTACTTTTACTGGTTAGGCCGGAGCTGCTCTTTCCTTCAGCTCCGGAGGATTCTATGATTGCTACATTGTTTCAAATGTTTCAAATCTGTGTTTTGCTAGAGGCAGTTTAATCGGAGCAGGCGCAGCTTCACTTTCGCTCCTGCCGCAATGGAAAGGGCTGTTTACTCAGGTCCGTGAGTGGCAGCCGCCATGTTGGCTGGGCTAATTTGCATACAGCCGCTCTGATTGGCTGGTGGGCGTGGCTTACCCTGTCTCGGAGAAATGGTTAATTTTAATATTTCGCTTTTATAGAGTAGATGTGTGTGTGTGTGTGTGTGTGTGTGTATTTCTGAGAGGAATGGAAAGAGAGAGAGAGACAGGAACATCGTTGATGAGAGAGAATCATTGATTGCCTGCCTTTTGCGTGCCCCCCACTGGGGACCAAACCTACAATCCAGGCATGTGTCCTGACCAGGAATCAAACCATAACCTCCTGGTTCATAGATCCATGCTCCACCACTGAGCCATGCTGGCCAGGCTCTGCTTTTTAAAAAAATTAAACTTATTGGAGTGACATTGGTTAATAAGATTATAAAGGTTTTCAAGTACACAATTCTATGATACATCATGCGTATATTGCATAGTGTGTTTACCACCCATATTCAAATCATCCTCTGTCACCATATATTTGATCTCCTTTACCTTTTACTACCCCACCCCCTCCCCTCTGGTAACCACTATACTAGTGTCTGCCTCTATAAGTTTTTGTTTTTCTTATTTATTCACTTGTTGCTTTTAGGTTTATATCCCACATATGAGTGAAATCATATGGTTCTTGACTTTTTTCTGTCTGTTTTTCACTTAGCATGATATTCTCAAGATCCATCCATGAGATACCACCTCACACCTGTTAGAATGACTACTGTCAACAAGACAAGTACTAACAACTGTTGGAGAGGTTGTGGAAACAAGGGGGACTCACTGCTGGTGGGAATGTAAACTGGTACAGCCACTGTGGAAAACAGTATGGAGGCTCCTCAAAGAATTAAGAATAGAGTTACCATATGACCCAGCATCGCCTCTTCTGGGTATCTGCCCCCAAAATTTGAAACTATTTATTCACAAAGATATATGCACCTCTTTGTTCATTGCAGCATTATTCACGGTGGCCATGACATGAAAACAACCAAGGAGTCCTTTGATAGATGATCCGATAAAAAACTGTGGTGCATATATACACTACTCAGCCATAGAAGAAGTGAAATACTGCCATTTGTGACAATGTGTGTGGACCTATGTATGTTTTGAGAATCCCGGCTGGCCCGAAGGCCACAATGTGTCTCCTGCCAATTCTGTAGAATCCTAGCCAGGCCCCGTACCACCTGCATTAAGTAGGTCTCCCTGCCCTTCTCCATCACAGTATCCTGGCTGTTTCCTACATATCATTGAGCCAGAGTTCTCATTTATGCATTTATTTCTTCTTATTTCCCTTCCCCCCTTCAATGCAAACATGGTTGGGCTAGTCAACCTATGCCTTGACACCTAGCATAGTACCTTTCTGCTCAGTAAGTATGCTGTAGGATGAATGAATGAAAAATAATACACTCCCGATATTTAGACAGTAGGCAGATTGGGGCAGATGTCCTGCTCCTGGATGGCCTGGAAAAAGCTCAAGGTTAGAGTCATGTGCCTGGAAGGTCACTCCAGGGCAGCTTCATTCCTGATTACCTGAGGGGACATTCTCACATTCTCCTCACCACACAGTCTTGGACGCCCTATTTCGGGACTACTTTTACATGAACAAGAGTAACTTCACTTATGCTACTGTTATTTTGAATTTTTCGTTGTATGCAGCCGGAGTGTATTTAATTGATACACCAGGGAACTGACGTTCAAGAGCAGTTCCATGGGGCTGGGGTGGCTTTAGAACAGCAAACAAAGCAATGAGGGGGCCTGTGTGTGCTTGAGGGGGGTGTGGGGGCGCAGGTGTCACCAGGAGCCTTGGGTCTGTTGGGTACCAGAGGCATCTTCCCCAGTGACAGATGCAGCACTAGAAAGGTTTCCCATGTCCCACGTCGAGCCGAGCCCACTTTGCTCTATGGGACTCCAGTGCACATGTGTTTTAAATTATTCCCTAATTGCTTAAGTGTTTGTGGTGTCTTTGCTTTTAACTTGGGGGCCTAGAGTGTTGAAGGAGGGAATCTCACTGTCCCCTGCCCACCCCCCAGGAGGAAGATCCTCACACGAGCTGCCTTGACTAGACCTAGCGAGAGGCTGATTGATCAGTAAGCCAAGACCCCTGGGTGTGAGAAATGAAGGGACCACAGAGCTTCCCTTCTAACCTACTCCCCACCCCCATGACAGAGGCCAAGCCCCAAGTTGGTGTTGTGTTGGGAAATCTGACTGTTTTGCTTTTGTGGCAAGGCTAACATATACCTAATTAGTCTGTTTGTCTTAAATCCACCCACTCTTTAAAAGCAAAAGAAAATAGCTGGGGCTTTAAATAGTTCAGTTTTATATGTGGGAGCCATTGCCAGAGCTTTAATAAATATGGAAGCTCTGGCAATTTTTGTTCTTTGCTGGACCCGCTTCTGGGGCAAGAAGCTGCAAGGCCCTGGCTTATGCTCTCTCTACTGGATGGACTCTCACGCCTGGGAGGACACTCATCTCATGACAGTTAGGAGTCACCACACAGAGGTGGTCAGAGATGAGAAACTAAGCTATTATAGAGATCAGCTCTACTGAGTTAACAGAGACCCAGAGACGGGAATGACTTGTCCATGGTCACACAGCTTGGACGGGCAGAGCTTTCACTTTAACTCATCCTAGGTTCACTCATTTCCCTTTACACTTCAAGTCAGAGGCATATACAGTGCGACTTCCATATTTAATTGGCATTGCTCCCATGAGCCTCACCCGGGATCTCTTACTACCTGAATCCAGTTACTTCTCCATTCGGTTCATCTGTAGGAAAAGCGAACCACCTGTGGAGTCCTCAGTCTGTGCCTTGTTCCCATGCTTCATACGTGGAGTCCATCTGATCCTCGCAAGTGACTTGCCCAAACTCACAGGTTTGAAGTGATGGCGCCTAGATTTGGGCCCAGGTACTCTTGTAGGTATTGGTATTGTCTGACTCCAGAGTCCCTGGTCTTACCCACTGTACTATACAGACTTACAGACTTTCACCTTTCTGCTTACCATTCACTAAACGTCAGCAGGCCACATGCCTGGAGTAATTTTTCTTTGATGATGATAGATTCTATAGATCTGATCATAGTTTCCGGTCTGTTCTGCTTAGTGGTCACACCTGTGGCCCATGTTGAATGGACATAGCTTGTATAATTTCTCAGCTCACGCTTGCGCAGTTTTGAAGGGACCCAGAATGAAAAGGGCACCTCAACAGATCCAAGCTCCATGGAAGCTGCTTTGCCATGTGGACTGCCTGACCATACACAGTGGTGCCTGAAGTGTCTGTGGCAGATTGAGATGCTTATGGAAAGCTCCTGGCAGGCCTTAGTCCAGTGGTTCTCAACCTTCTGGCCCTTTAAATACAGTTCCTCATGTTGTGACCCCCAACCATAAAATTATTTTCGTTGCCACTTCATAACTGTAATGTTGCTACTGTTATGAATCGTAATGTAAATATCTGATATGCAGGATGGTCTTAGGCGACCCCTGTGAAAGGGTTGTTTGACCGCCAAAGGGGTCGCGACCCACACGTTGAGAACCGCTGCTTTAGCCGGTGAAGCACAGCAAAGACCATCAACGTTTTGAGCGGCTATGCCATCCTATATGATAACTATCCGCCTTTGAGAAACAGCTTTGCTTTGCTCCCAGGCCCTAGCAGAGGCTAACTACATGTGACCATGGGCCACCAAGTTACCATGTGACTTGAGCAACCCATCATGCACTGGGTGTCAGCTGTCTGAAATATTAAAATATAAAGTCGGGCATGCATGCCTCTCACTCCATCATCACATGGGAGTGGTATGGGTGAAACTGGGGTTGAAGCAGGTCCTAACGCACAAGTAAGTGGCATGAACAATTAATCCAGATGCCATGGCCTGCACTTATGGGCATGCTCCTAGGGCCCATGGTCAGAAGGGCCCCATGTTCGCTTCATGCTCTGCTGTCACTGTCTTGAAATCCTTAATTTTTGAGCAAAGGGTCATTTATTTTCATTTTCCTCTGGGGTCCATAAATTATAGAGTCAGTTCTGTCTCTGCCACATTGCTTCACTTGCATCTATGGTTGCATGGTGAGTTTTCTATGACCAGTTGCCTGAAGAAGGAAAGATTCAGGCTGGGTTTACGCATAATTATCTGCAAGATACTGATACTACCTGAAGATGGGTGGCTATAAAATCATTGCCTCATGTAGGGTGCAGCTATAGGGTTAAGCCTCAGACTGACCTGTTGGCAAAGCCACAAACAAGTCCCAGCTTAGAGAGTACAGTCCTCTTAGCATAATTAGGCTTGACCTCATGACTTTCTAGATCTTATCTGGGAAGCTAATGGGTGGTGGGAGATGCAGCAAGTGCTGCCAAGACAAGTGAAACTCACAAGAACATTGTAACTATGGTGACCACTACCTTGTTTACCTCTGGCTATAAAGTAAAGGTTCAGCTTGCCTCTGCATCTCTCTCTGTGGCCTCAGCCAGGCACAGGAGATCCACCATAGACCCAGCTTACTCTCTTTGTCATTTCTTCATTCATTTGCTGCCCTCACTCAGGCTTTCGAACCCTTGGCTGAGCTGGCTCGGCACAGCCTCACCCCATGGTGTCCCTGAGGGATAATGGTGGACAAACATCCTTCCAGTGGACAGAATTATTCATGTTGCTGGGAAGAAGAGATGGTCAAATGTTGAGATTGACACTGATGCATGCACAGTGGATAAGGGTTTGCCTGGGTGGTCAGGGACTTGGAAAATTGGAGACAAAGGGATCTGGGGAAGAGATATATGGATAGACATCTCTGAATGGGCACATCATGTAAATATATTTGTATCTTTGCTCAATGAATGATCTCGGCAGAGGAGGAGTTTAATAATTTGGTAGACAATATGACTCATTCTGGATACCAGGTAGACTCTTTCCCCAGCCACCTTTCTTTGGCCAAGTAGCTTGTGAACGAAGTGGCAATGGTGACAGGAATGAAGGTTATGCGTGGGCTCAGCAGCATGGTCTCCTGCTCACCAAGGCTGATCTGGCTATAGCCACTACTGAATGCCCTCTATGCCAATAATAGAGACCTTGATAGTACGCCATTTCTTTAGAGGAATCAGCCAGCTGCCTTGTGGCAGGTTGATTACAGTGGGCTGACTCCACCATGGAAGGGGCAGGACCTTGTTCTTTGGAGAAGATACTTTCTTTGGATATAGGTTTGCCTGCTCACATGCTTCTGCCAAAATCATGATACACGGACTTACAGAATGCTTTATTCAGCCTCATGGTGTTCAGCACGGAAAGGCTTCTAACCGAAGAGCTCATTTTACACCCAATGAAGCTTGTCCTTGTGTATTTTTCCTGATCTTATCATGTTTTTCATTCCTCTGAAGCCGCTGATCTGCTAAAATTGTCGAATGGCCTTTTGAAGATATAGTCATGGCACCAATTGTGAGGCAAAACCTTGCAGAGTTAGGGCAATGTCCTAAGGCACGAGGAGTGCGCTCTTAATCGGGGATTAAGACATGGTGTCCTTTCTCCCGTCGTCAGGATTCATGGGCTCTTGAATCAGAGTGGAAATGGGAGGGGGTTCTCTCACTGTTCCCACCGGAGATGCCACGAGTGAAATTTGCTTTTTGTCCTTGCGTTTTGGGACTCTTCTTGACTAGAGAGCTTGGTTTGCAAAGGAGAACTGAATCCGCCATTCCATCAAACTGGAAGTTGAGGCTTCTTCCTGACCTCTTTGTGCTTGTCATGCTAGAGAATCCACAGACAAAGGAAAAGCACTACTGTACCAGTGTGGTGATTTTATTCAGGGAAAATTGGTTGCTGCTATATGTGGGGGTGAGGAGGAATGTGCTATACACCTGGAATTCAGGAGATTCCCGGTGGCGTCTGTTGGTTCTCCAATGTCCAGAGATAAAAATCAATGGTAAACGACAGCAACCTCGTTCAGGCTGGCCTGCTAGCGGTCCAAACCCTTGAGGGATAAAAGTCAGGTCACTGCCATCAGGTAAGAAACCATAATCACCTGAAGATGCTTATTGAGAGCAAAGGGAATATTGAACAGGTAGTAGAAGAAAGTAGTTATAAATACCGGCTACAACCACATGTCCAGTTGCAGAAATGAAGACTATAATAGTTATGAACATGCCTTTCTTATTTTTCTATGAATATGTTAACCAATTTTTCTCCTTTTCTTTACCATCTAACATAGGTGTGTTACTAGTAGTGAGCCTTATATCTTAGAATTTAATTTACAAGATATCACTAGATGAGTATGGCTCAGCTGGAAGAGGAATGAACATCACCCAAAGATGAACAAAAGGCCTTTGTTTTCTGTTTTACAGAGAAGAGGACTATGCTTCTGGTGGTACATGTATTTGTTGCATCATCTGAGGCAAAGCATGACCTTGCTATTGTCTTTCTATGGATGTTAAATATGGCTAAAAGGAATATGTATGGATGCCAAGTGGGTGGGCTGTGTGCATTGTATTATGTCCACTTAGCTAAGCTGAAGCTGTTTCCAGAATTCTCTGCCTGATTATGTCCACTTAGCTAAGCTGAAGCTGTTTCCAGAATTCTCTGCCTGGCCACAAGAGAAATTTGCATAAAATTTGAAAGGCAGAATTATAGTCACTTTGCTACGCTCTGAAGGTGGTTGTAGGGCAGACATTGTTGAGACCCATGCACACTGTGATTGATCGGCTGCTTCATGTTGTTGATGGGGGTAGAAACTGGGCACACAGCTCTACTGCCTCCCACCTGCTACCCTTCCTTCCATGAATCCTGGACCAGGTATATGTGAAGCTGTGTACAGGTGCCAGCTAATCCTTCAGGCCACTTGGGTCATCAGAGCAGCAGGGTTGAGATACAGACATGGTCTGATCTGCCCTTCCAGGTTTCAGTGAACCTTAGTCTCCCCAATTCACATCCATCTTCCCTTCACAACTTCCAGCTCTGCTGGCTCTGTGCTCTACAGGAGACACAGCAGGGACAGTCGTAGACAGATTGCATTACCAACCCCAGTGCGAGGTCGCATCTGCATAATGAATCCCTCGTTCTCTTTCACTCAGAGTGGTTCACGTTCCCTGGGTGAGCCCTGCTTGGGACATCTGGACTGATACCTATTCTCTCACAATTCTTTTCAAGCTCATTATCTCACTTAGCGCTTACAGCAACTCCTTGGGGTACATTACCATGGTCAATTTGAATAAAATTGATTTAAAATCAGAAGTGTTAAATGACAGTCCCAAGTCACCCACACATTAGTCAAGCAAGGACTCAAAGCCAGGTCTAAAAGATTCTGAGTTCAAAATTCCTCTGCTCCCCGAACACTTGGATTCTACCCTTTGCTATGTTGCTGAATTTTGTGTCTTTGCTGCTCTGTTTCTGATCCTTATGTCACCAGAGGCTGAAAAATTAGTTTTCATGAGTGGGAAGGGGGGGGGGTGGTGATTATGAAATCAACTTTACTTTTGTCTCCTGCTGCCCTTTCACACATATGACAAAGGTGGAGGGTGGTGGGAAGTCTTCTCTTTTCACTGCTAGGAGGTAAAATCTAAGGTCTGAGACTTTTCTGTCCATTAGTAGACAATACAAAGTTCCACAGACATGTTAGGATGTAAAAAATAGACTAGTTTAAATCCTGTATGTTAATTAACCTTTCCGTTTATATTTAGAGTAAAGCTCCCTTCTTCCCTGACCCCCGTCCTCCTCTCCAGCTAAAGCTGGCTGCAGTCTAGCTGCCTACCTTTGGGGAAAGAATTGATTGGCTCCTTCTCTCTTCCTGGCCTCACTCTTCCCCTCCCTCAGGCTCCCTCCAGGATTGCAGTTGGGAGGAAGGAAGAGAGAAGAAAGTTATTTTGTTTTTCTAAACAGTTTTGCATACCACAAATTATATCCCACAAAATCCACCCATTGCAAGCGTATAATCCAGTACTTTTCAGTAGATTTATAGAGTTGTGCAATCATCATAACTTTAACTCTGTAAAAACATTTCCATTACCCGGCAAAGTTCTCTTGAGCCCATTTGCAATTAACCCCCTTTCCTCTGCCAGTGCAGGGCAACCACTGATCCGCTATATGGCTGTAAATTTGCCCTTTTCTGGATATTTCCTATAAACGGAATAATATACTATGTACTATTTTGTGTCTGGATTCTTTTACTCAACATAAAGTTCTTGATGTTTATTCACATTATGGCTTGAATCAGAAATCTGTTCCTCTTTATTGCTAAATAATATTCTATTGTATGGCTGTATATTGTTTTGTTTATCCATTCGCCAGATGACGGGCACTTGGGTTGTTTCCAGTGTTGGTTATTATGAACAAAGTTGTTATGAAATTCACATGCATGGCTCTCTGTGGATATATATTTTTATTCCTTTTGGATTTGTTCCTAGAAAAGCAATTTCTGCATCTAATGATGTGTTTATACTTAAGTTTTTAAGAAACGCCCAAACTGTTTGACAAAGGACCTGTGGCATTTTATCTTCCCATCAGCAATATGTAAAGATTCCTGTTTCTTTATATCTTTGCCAATAATAATTGTTGTTTGTCCTTTTTATTTTAGCAATTCTAATAGATATATAGAGGTATCTCATTAATTCTCATTTTCCTAATGATTAGTAATGAGTATCTCTTTAAGTACTCATCAGCCATCTGCATATCTTCTCATGTAACATGTATAATACAATCTTTTGCCCATTTTCATTGACAGACAAGTGGGTAAAAAAGTTGTTGTAGATATACAATGGAATATTAGCCATAAAAAATGAAATCTTCCTATTTGTGCAGCATGGATGGACCTAGAGGGTATTGTGCTAAGTAAACTTAGCCAGATGGAGAAAGAATATACCATATGATATCACTTGCCAGTGGAATCTAAATAAGAAAATAAATGAACAAACAATATAGAAACAGAATTATACAAAGAACAAACTGATTGAGGCCAGACGGAAGGAGTGTTGAGGGATGGGGTAAAGAGGTGAGGGATTAAGAAGTACTAGTTGGTACAAGATAGCATGGGATGTAAGATACAACATAGGGAATATAGTCAACAACACCGTAATAATTATCTATGGTGCCGGGTGGGCCCTTGAATTATCAGAGGGAACGCTTTGTAACCTATATGAATATTTACTCACTCTCTGTGCACCTGAAACTAATACAAAAAAAGTGTTGAATGCAAGCTGTAATTGAAAAATAAAATGTTGAAAATCTTTTGCCCATTAAAATTAGATTATCTTCTTCTTATTCATCTGTGAGAGTGCTTTAAATTTTTGGATATAAGTTCTTTATCAAATATATGATTTCCAAATATTTTCCCTATATCTTGCTTGTCCTTTTATTTTCTTTTTATTTCAAAAGTGTCTTTTGAAATACAAAACTTTAAAATTTTGACAAAGCCCCGTTTATCACTATATTCTTTTATGGATTGTGCTTTTAATGTCATATCGAAGAACTCCTTGATTAACCCAAGGCAAAGTTTTTCTCCTACTTTTATTCTAAGAAGTTTTATAGTTTTAACACCATTTGTTGAAAAAAACAAAAAACACCAACCTATCCTTTCCGCATTGGATTGTTGAAAATAAATGGTAGACAAATGAAAGGTTCTATTTCTGCACTTTCAGCTCTGTCCCATTTATCTATATTATATATTGGATGTAGAGTCTATATGCCCGATTCTTATGTCAACACCACACTGTCTTGATTATTGTAGTCTTCTAGTAAGTTTTGAAAATGGGTAGTATAAATCCCCCAAATTTGTTCTTATTTTTCATGTTTTGTTTTTGTCGTCCCTTTGCAATCCTGTATACACTTTAATATAAGGTTATCAACTTCTTTCTTTGCAAAGAAACAAGCAAGCAAACAAACAAACAGACCCTGCTGAGATTTCAATAGGAATGCATTGAATCTATACATCATTTTGGGGAGAAGTGCCATTTTTAACAATATTGAGTCTTCCAATCCATGAATATTTAAAACAGTGGTTCTCAACCTTCCTAATGCCGAGACCCTTTAATACAGTTCCTCATGTTGTGGTGACCCCCAACCATAAAATTATTTTCGTTGCTACTTCATAACTGTAATGTTGCTACTGTTATGAATCGTAATGTAAATATCTGATATGCAGGATGTATTTAGGCGACCCCTGTGAAAGGGTTGTTCAACCCTCCAAAGGGGTTACGACATACAGGTTGAGAACTGTTGATTTAAAAGGATGCTGTTTAATTTCCAAATATTTGGGATTTTCCCAGATTTTGTTGTTATTTTATAATTTAATTTATTTATGGTAAGATGTCATATTTTGTATAATTTCCATTATTTTTAATTTCTTGAAATTTGTTTTATGATTCTGTATCTGGTCTTTCCTAAGAAATGGTCCAGGTGTGCTAGACACCAGATATAGTATAAGAGACAAGGATGATATTTCCTAATAATAAAATGGTTACCCACTGGCGACAGAATACATACAATTTTCAAGCACGCTTGAAATATTTCCAGGAAAGACAATAAGTAGGCTACAAAGTCTCAATAAATTTTACAAGATTGAAATCATACAAAGTATGGTGTCTTACCATAAAAAATTATAGTATCAGACAAAATAGACATTCACACACACACACACACAGATACAATGTTAGTGATGTCAAGTTGTTGATAGAGTTATTCAAGTCTTCTATATTCTTGCTGATTTATTGTTTAATGATTTAATAAATTACTGAGAATGGGATTAAAACATTTAATTATTATTATTAAATTTTAAGTTTCTCCTTTTATGTCACCTTTTTCTATGAATTGTGAGGTTGTTATTTTTTATATCTTCCTTATGTATTGATCATTTTATTATTATGAAATATTTTTTGTTGTTTCTAATATTTCTGGTTTTGAAGTCTATGTTGTCTGATATTAATAGAGCCACTTCAATTCTTTTGTAAATGCTGTTTTCATGGTGTATATTTTTCCAACCTTTTACTTTTAACCTGTTTGTGTTTTTAAATATTAGGTGTTTTTCTTGCAGACAATATATAATTGATTCTTGCTTTTTAAGTTCAGACTGATAACCTCTGCCTTTTTTATTGTATTTTTAGGCCATTTACATTTAATACATTTATTTTTATGGATGAATTTACATTTTCCACTTTGCTATTTTTTCCTTTATGTTTTCTGTTCCTCCCTGACTGCCTTTTGTGTGTTAAATAGATTTTTATAAAAAAAAATATTTCTATTGATTTCAGAGAGGAAGGGAGGGGGAGAAAGAGATTGAAACATCAATGATGAGAGAGAATCGATCATCTGCCTTCTATACATCTGCTATTGGAGATTGAGCCCACAACCTGGCCATGTGTCCTCACCAGGGATCAAACTGTTACTTCCTGGTTTATAGATCAACACTCAACCACTGAGCAACATGGGCTGGGCTAAATATTTTTTTAAGGAGTATAACTTTCTGTTTATTTTAACCATGTTTGGGTATTATTTTGTCTAAATTTTTGAAAAGTAGTTTGCTTGATTTTGAATTATTGGTTAAGATTTTTTTCCAGTTCTTTGAATATGCCATTCCACTGTCTTCTGGCTTCTACTGTTTCAGATGAGAAGACAGCCATTTCCATATTGATATTCCCTGTATATAACACATCATTGTTCTTTCCGTCCTTACAAGATTTCTCTTTGTTTTAACTTTTAAGAGTTAGATGCTATGTCTAGGTGTTAATTTATTTGTGTTTATTCCATTTAGAATTTTTTGTGCTTCTTGTACCAGTAGATTAAATATTTTTATCAAATTTTAGAAATCTTATGCCACTCTATCTTCCATTACATGAATATTGGCAGATATTCGATGCTGTTCCACAGGTTTCTGATGAACTGTTCATTTTTCTTTATTTTTGTACCTTCTCTGTCCTTCAGATTGGTAATTTCTATTGATTTATCCTCAAGTCCACTGATTCTTTCATCTTGCATCTGCTACTGAGGCCCTCTGGTGAACTTTTAATTTTAATTAGATTTTTTCAACATCAGAATTTTTACTTGTCTTTTAAAAATACATCTGTGTCTTAATTAAGAATCTCTATGTCACTCTTTTCTTTCAGCATTGCTTTCTTCAGTTCTTTAAACATATTTATAGTAGCTGTTTTTAAGTCTTTTTTTTTTTTTTGCTAAATCCAGTATTTGAAGACACTAAATAGTTTCCATTGACTGCTTTATCTGTATATATTGCATATGAGTTATACTTTACTGTTAGCTTGTCTGTCATAAGTTTTTTTAATATATTTTATTGATTTTTCACAGAGAGGAAGGGAGAAGGATAGACAGTTAGAAACATCAATGAGAGAGAAACATCGATCAGCTGCCTCCTACACACCCCCTACTGGGGATGTACCCGCAACCAAGGTACATGCCCTTGACCGGAATCAAACCCGGGACCCTTCAGTCTGCAGGCCGACGCTCTATCCACTGAGGCAAACTGGCTAGGGTTGTCATAAGTTTTTGTTGAAAACTGGGGGTATTCTGGGCAATCTTTTGCAGTAACTCTGGATTCTGATCTCCCTGGTCCCCAGAGGCTGTTGTTGCTATTTATTTGTTGTATAACTTACCATGGCTAAATCTGCGAAGCCTGCAGTATATGGACACTGATGTCTCAGCTCAGCTTTGTTTTCAATATTCTTACTTTTATTTATAAGTTTGGCCTTTTAAAATTCATCCTTTTGTCTTCATGGTGTAGTGACCAGCCAACGGTTTCACACAGCCTCAAGCTAGAACACCTAAGATTTCTGCTATTCTTTCCTTAAAATCATCAGGGTTTTTTTGTTTTGTTTTTGTTTTAAGTATAAACACTTCTGACATTGTCCTATGCTTCTGGTTGATTTTCAGAATGCTGAAATGGTTGTGTGTGTGTGGTTTTCTTTGTTGTTGTTTTTGTTTTTTTAATGTATTTTATTGATTTATCACAGAGAGGAAGAGAGAGGGATAGAGAGTTAGAAACATCGATGAGAGAGAAACATCGATCAGCTACCTCCTGCATACTCCCCACTGGGGATGTGCCCGCAACCAAGGTACATGCCCTTGACCAGAAACGAACCTGGGACCCTTGAGTCTGCAGGCTGACGCTTTATCCACTGAGCCAAACCGGTTAGGGCAAGTTGTGTGTTTTTTTAAATTTCATTCTTTATTGCTTTGTGGGTATAAATTTTTCTGATTTCCATACTCAGCCATTGATGACAGTCCTCTCTTCCACAGAGAACTTTTTGATGGACCAATATAGCTGTAAAATGGCTTTGCATACATCTAACTCTCGCTTCCGAGCCCTTTTGCAAGTTCCTCAGATTATTCACTGAGGCCCTCCCACTGCAAATTCTCTGATGTGGGCTGTGCATTCTCATCCTTCAGCTACTTCTCCCCCACTTAGTTTGATTTCCCAGTGGCCTACTCCACACTCACTCACTGATTCTTCTCAATAGCGTGGCCCCATGACTCTTCCAGGTAGTCCTCTTCGGTAAGATCTCACATAGCTCCTGGCTCACTTTCTTTCCCATGTGGCCCACATATGGTCCTCAGGAAACATGTATTAATCCCTGTTCTAGCGAGCTCAGCCAGGGCCAGCCTTCCCAATAAAGCAATTACTCTCCTTTGATCCGCACAAAATTAATTCACCATCTGGTTCCTGCCCTCTGGATTTCTAAGCTGGAGTCTGACACCGTCCACATTCCCAACTTTGGGGAGACTGTAGTGAGGTCCTCGAGTCATCACCCGCAAGCTGTTCTCACTGTGTGTGAGAAGAGAAAGAATCGTGCTGCAGGTCTCTCAAGGAAACCCTCCTCACAGCATCCTCTCTCAACTTCCACACTTCTAATTCTTCCTATAGAAAGGGGGCTTTTTAGAGGCGTGACACCAGCTCCCAGACATTTCCTTTTGAAAATGTGCTTCTCACCGCTGGAACGTTATTTTAGAATTTCTTATCTATCGCATCTTGCTGCTTCATTAAAAATTCCAATTCAGCATCCCCTTACGCTGTGTTTATTTTTAGAGACTTCTCTGGTCCCCTTTAGACTAAACAATGTTTCTTAAAGTTACGGGATGTTCACAGATGTTATATGAAAAATGGGTCTTGTGAGGAAATAACTGTGCTAAGCAAAGTTAGGCAAATCTTTTAGGCCCTGAGCCTTCTGGGAAGCTTTAATATGCTAATAGGCTCCACGAAGTCCCAGTGTGTGTGTGTGTGTGTGTGTGTGTGTGTGTGTGTGTGTAGAATATACAGCTTTTATCAAACTTCTTGGGCCTTGAGGTACACTTCCCCTGCCTTTTTGGCAAGCCGCTTAAAGAGGTTAGCCTTCTACAGAACACATTTTGGAAACATTGGCCTGGAAAGTACCTGTGGAAAGAGAAGGTGTTTTCCTGCTCACCCAGAGTGCTCCCGAAGGCAGGCCACGTGCAATTGCCTTTCCACTCCTCGCAACCACAGCGATTCTTTTATTTGCTTAACCTGAGTGTCCTAGAGCTTGGCTGCCTGGTCCCACCACTAGACCAAGTTCCTTATTGATAGGAATCCCATCCTATTCATCTTTGCATTTCCAGGGCTGATGCCAGGGACTCAGCAGGAATGAATGAAAAACAGCATTAGAGGAGGGTTTTTTGCTGCTGCTTCTGTTACTGCCTTTTTTTTGGGGGGAGGGGTGGTAAATATTATTTTATTGATTTTTTTTTTACAGAGAGGAAGGGAGAGGGATAGAGAGTTAGAAACATCGATGAGAGAGAAACATCGATCAGCTGCCTCCTGCACACCCTCCACTGGGGATGTGCCCGTAACCAAGGTACATGCCCTTGATCAGAATCGAACCTGAGACCCCTCAGTCCACAGGCCGACGCTCTATCCACTGAGGCAAACCAGTGAGGACTGCTTTTTTAAAAAAATAAACTAAAACATTAATGATAATAAAAACCCTAAACGTGGGTCCTAAACCACATATGTGCAACAATCAAACAAGTCTATTGGGTGTTTATGAAACTCCCCCGTGTGTGACAATCTGTGTTTACTAATATCCGCAGGAGGATTCATTCAGTGTGCCACTGCCCCATGCTCTTCCCAGGGCAACCTGGGTGGGGTTTTTTTTCCTTTATGTCTGTGTGTGATTGTATACACACAGCTGAAGAGGCGAGTTGCTGAGAACTTTCCAAAAGAAATGAATGGGATAAAACAGACTGTCAAGTTATTGAGTGGTAATTAACAACAGATTCCTAACATCATCACGTTACCATTTTTAAGAAATTTTCCTTTAAAAGACAAAAGCACGGATGATGAAACGTGTCATGCTTCTACCAAAGTGCCCGTAGTCTTACACAAGTCCTTGCTCAGTTGCACACAAACATAATGATAGCCCAAACTCACACATACCTGAAGATTGTAAGGAGCCTCAAACTATTTTCAGTGGAGAAAGAGTGTGTGTGTGTGTGTGTGTGTGTGTGTGTGTGAGAGAGAGAGAGAGAGAGAGAGAGAGAGAGAGAGAGAGAGAGAGAGAGATTTACTCATCCTCACCCTCAATATAAACAGCTGGGAAGGTTTCTTTTCCCAAACATTTCAAAATAGAATTTCACCCTGAAGCTGACTGGAGAGCTTGGCCCTGAGCATTATTTTTCAAAGGGCTCGAGCTACCGAAAAGGGACTGTAGTGGGACTTTGTATGCAGGCATGGCTGTGCAAGAACTCCGGCTCTAGAAATAACACCAGCAGCTGTGGCTACTAGTGGGCACGTCCTTCCCCAGTCTGGGATCTTCGGCTCTGATCACACATTGCAGGGGCAGGGAGAGGGGGAGAGAAGGGGGATGGGGGGTCAGGAAGGAATTCCACCTCCTTTCTACCCACTCAAGCACCCTTCACACTGTGACATTCCATCCACATCTGGCCAGGTGCGTGTCTTATTGGCCTGGGGAGTTGCGGGGGGGCGGGGGGTACACATACCAGATTAGACACACGCGTGGCCTGCCTCGCTGTGGGGGTGGAGGGCTGCCGCCACGATGTCCCAGGATTGTGTGTCTTGTGGTTAAACACTTAGGGTTTTGACGTAGATGAGGCGGCAGGGCCGCCCCTCAGAGCTGCTACAAACAACCTGAGAAGGCTTCTGAGACATTCAGTGCTGCGCCTCGGAAGGAGCCGGCCTTTATGGGGGCAATTTTCCAATTGCTGCCTATTTGGTGTGGTCATGTCTGAGCCAGGGGAGGTTTCTTAACTCCAGGCAAAGATATTTACAGAGAGCTGGATGCCAGGAACCTGGTGAATTGCACACTGATGTGAAGCGCATTCTTGGTATTAACTAACAGAGGACCGTGTGCGTTGGGGGTGGACCTGGGAAAGGGCAGAGGGGGAAAAGGCCTATGAGAATGGCCATCAGTACGGTACCGTACTGTAATTTAACCCTCACTTTGGCACCATGGGGTGGATCCTCCTATTAATCAATCCATCTCTCTCAGAGAAGCCAAATGATGCTCTTACCAGCTGCAAGGGCCAGAGCTGGCGTGAGAAGCCAGCTTCTTGGAAGTCATGAGCTAAGAGGCCTTCCCACCATGCTACACACACCACAGTGAGAACCCAAGACCTGTTGATCAAGCCTTCACATCCCACTAATAGGTCCTTCCCAGGAGGACCGTGTGGGAGCTCTGGACTCTTTCCCTCTTTAGTCGTATCCTTGGAAGTTACTGTCAGATAACAGAAGTCCAGGAGATTTCCCTAAACAATGGAGATCACATCTTTTATTCTAAGTGAACAAAGCAGGATCCGGCCCATGATCCTCCTGGATGACATGTCTGTGTGGAACTGGGTGCAGCTCAGAACAAGCTTTTTCTGTCTTTGAGGCACTGACAGTGCCCTTGACAAATTTTGGAACGTCCCTGAGCACAGCCTGAGGGCAGCAGGTTGATTCTGACAGGCTAAGGGGTGAGTGAGAGAGACCACACAATTCTGAGTGTTCCTCACCCTCCCCAGTCTCAGAATTCACAGAGTCAGGGACTAATACTCTGTTTTGACTCACTTGACTTATTCAACAAGTCTTAGGGATGGAACACTCTTCATCCCATGTTATTGATGAGGAATGTTACATTAGTCATGGTTCTCCAGAGAAAGAGCCCACAGGATGTGTGTGTGTGTGTGTGTGTGCGCACGCAGATAGACAGATGATAGATAGGTAGATAGAGATTTATTTCAGATAGCTGGCTCATGCAATTTGGAGGCTTGATGAATCCAAAATCTCATTGGGTAGGATGACAGGCTGGAGACCCAGCAAAGAGCTGCAGTTCAAAACTGAAGACCATCTGCTGGCAGAATCCTGGAGGCCAGTCTTTGTTCTATTAAGGTCTTCAACTGATTGAGTGAGGCCCATCCACATTATGGAGGTTCACCAACTTAACTGTTAATCTCATCCAAAAAAACAACTCACAGAAACATTCAGAATCACGTTTGACCAAATATATGGGCACCATATGAACCAAGTTGATACATCAAATTAACCATCACAAACACTAAGCTTCAAGAAGTCACCTCCCCTCTCCCATACTGAGGTTGAACAATGAGAGGCAAAGCTGGGGATTCCATCAAGGTCTCTGATTGTGATACTTAAGTTCTTTTTATGACCTTCCATGCCCCCTGTTAGTAAAACAAGGAGAAATACATCACTCATAGCCAGCCTCATATTGACTGGATGGCATGCTCAGGGATTCTCATTTATTCATCAAAGGTCTTCACTGAATGTTCCCTAGGTCCATGACGTATAGACCAGGAGCCATAACCCTGGGAAGTCAGTAAGGAGGGGCCTCCTTGTGAAGCTATTTCTCCCCACGGAAAGGCTGCACCTTGGAAGCACATCTCAGCTTTGGAAGCCTGGACAAGCTTGGTGAACTATTTGAGGACCCCGTTCCCCACCCCCCGTACCCAGTGCACTGGCAACATTTTCCAGGTGAGCAGCGTGTTCATGGAGCAGTCCTGAGACATGCAGGTGACTGACAGGTGAAGAAAGATGGAGACTAGGAGATACCCCTACAGCAGGGCTCTGTGTGATAGAGTTGGGGGTAGGGGGTGACTCAGATAATCTTGGAAGGAGTCTGCCCACTTTATGGGCTTTTCAGAGTTCACCAGCTTCAAAAACAGCCCCTTAGCACTGAGACCCATGCATTTGATGGGCTTCACCTGTCTGTCTTTCCAAGCGACCCTGAGTAAGCTCACCTGGGCGGGGATGGAGACTCCCCTCTTCCAGACCTGGTGCATTCTATGGCCCAGCCTCACTTCTGTTCCTGTCTTCCTGGTGCTCCCCACTCACCACCTCTAAGTCTCTCATGCTATCTCACCTCAACTTCATTAGTAAATTCTTCCGTTCTCTCACTTTGCCTGGAATGAGTTAATGAGGCTATTATAAAAGGAGTTAATTCTAAAAGGAGTTAATGAGAATATTCTAGTTCTCATTAGGCCTGCCTCTTTGCTTCTATTTGGTCTGTTGCTGCTGATTTCTATTAACTCCACTTCGTTTCTGTGTGATAGGAACAATTAGATTGGCCTGTGGTGTGATTTCCAAGGGAGCATGGTCGCACCAGAGCTCCTGATACTACATGTCAGTCATAAAACCCTCTTCTGCTATAGTAACTTTCCTGCATCCTTTCATTTTTCAAAAATAGTTAAAAATAGATATCCTGTATTTAATACTTGCCCTCCGCTGGGCATTGTAGACCACAGTTGGAAAAGTGGGATTAGAGTTGGGAGGAAAATGTGGTTAGAGTATAGATTTGGGCGCCGAGGCCAGGGTTGAGTTTCCCAGACAGTTGCTGAGCCCATGGTAGAGTTCAGGAGAACTGAACGAATTCACAAGAGGAGGGTCTGCGACACTCTGGAGGACAGCCAATGACAGATGCCTGGGGAACGTTGACAACTGGGTGGGAAGAGAGGACTCAGCACAGAAACCACACAAGGGAAGTGGTGGTGACGAGAAGACATCCCGGAGGAAAGTGCTTCAAGAAAGGGGTGGTCCAAGCATTTCAAAGGGAGAGAATGAGAGTGACGAGAATGGACTCACCTGAAAGACGGACCGCAGGGATTCAAGCTCGGATGTCAGGAGGTAGCCGGAAGGTGAGGGGAATTCGGGGAGACAGTGGATGGAACTTAATTCCCAAATAGACCATGGCACTTTCCAGTTCCGGAATTTACTTGCAATCTGATTCATCTTGGTTGAATTAAATAGAATTCATGCCCACTTAGTAGGAATAAGTGTTCTTTGTTGGCCTCTCTTGTTGTGTTATTAAAGATGTTATAGAAAATTCATGGAATTGGAGTCAGAGGAACTAGGTTAGGGGGTCCAAGGTCCTTTATTTGTTGACTCTGATCTGGGGTAGAACATTTGTCAGATCCAGATTCTGTGTTTGTGTGTGTGTGTGTGAAGTAACAGTGATATCTCCCACAGTTGTGTGGTTCAGAAAAGACATATGTGAATAGCCTTTGAAAACTATAAGAATCATGCCCGTGCATGGTACATAAAATACCACTGTCATACCTGTAAGTTAATTCTCAGGAGTGATCCCAATAGTATATTTTGGTGGATTGATAAGAGGATGTCAGGATAGATTATATTTGGCTGTAAAAAACCCCCACAGGCCCTGACTGGTTTGGCTCAGTGGTTACAGTGTCGGCCTGCGGACTGAAGGGTCCTGGGTTCGATTCTGGTCAAGGGCATGTACCTCGGTTGTGGGCACATCTCCAGTAGAAGGTGTGCAGGAGGCAGCTGATCGATGTTTCTCTCTCATCGATGTTTCTAACTCTCCTTCCCTCTCTCTTCCTCTCTGTAAAAAAATCAATAAAATATATTAAAAAAATTTAAAAACCCACAAAACAGAAGACTTAACTATAATGACTTAAACACACAGGAGTTTATTTTTGTCACCTACCAAGAAGTCAGAGGAAGGTGCAGCCCTTTTTACAGATGCCACCTAGGACCCCGGCTCCTTCCACCTTCCTGCTCTACCGTCCATAAGTGAGTGGCTTTTGTTCCCAAGATTGCAAGATGGCTGCTGTATCTCCAGGCGTCATGTTTATGTTCCAAGAGAGAAGAAGTAGGGGAAGGACAATTCAGGAATGTCAAAGTGTTGAAGGGGCATGCCCTCTGAATCTGACTTTTTCTTAAATAGTTTTGTGGCAGCTGCCTTTTGCACAACAACCTCACCTGGCCAGAGCTGGGTTCCATAGCTGTCCCCAGTTACCAGGGAGCCTGGGATGGTGGCTATTGTAGTCTTGCAGTTTTTATCGAGGAAGGCAAGGGAGAAGAGGTTGGTCGATGGCTTTTGGAAGCCAACTTGCAATGTCGACTACAGAGCAGAACTTACCTTGCCAGTGGAACCATGATTCCAGGAAGGGGAAAAACATGGCGGTGGGAATAAAGCTCAGGAGGCGACCTGGCACTGATCATGCAGCAGGGCTCTGGCCCTCTGTGGCTTGGATCAAAACATGTTGGCCGTCCCCCGACCACGAGGAGGCCCAGTCCCCTAGACCTGGCCCCTTCTGGCAATCAGCCCTAACCAGCTGCTGCCAAAGGGGTAAACACATTCCAAGTCCATGAGTCCCTGCTGCACCGTAACTGTGGTTGAGGCACACACGCCCGCCCCATCTGGGCTAACGGAAAGTTCACTAGAGTTGTGATGGCTCAGTGATGATTTGCAGTTATCTGTGCTCTTTCTATTAATGGGGAGTTGAATGCCTACACACTTATGTTATCTAACTTTACAAACGATGTGCATCTTGTGCATCATTTGTACGTTCATTCTCTAATTCCTGGGAACCACGAAGGATAAAGCATTACATTCTCTTTTTTGTATTCTCGAAGGAGGGCCCTTAAACCAAGCCATTTCCCTAAGACCCTTGAGCTTGGTGGAGAAACAGAAACCAACAGAATCTAGACCTGGACACCCAGAAAACCCTACATGGGTCATCACACCAGGGTGGGTGCCTCCTGGGACTGTGGGGGAAATAAGATCAAACACTTGCCCTGAAGAAGGTGCCAGGCTTGGAGCAGACAGTCGCTGCTGACCATGGCACCTCCAGTGCAGTCCAGGAGATGGGTCACAATCACATTTAAGGAAAAAAATTAAAGGCGAGTTTAAAAAGCATGAATAAGAGCTATTGTAAATGGCTCACACTCTGTATATAAGCAGTGAAGTAAGATGAATTGACTGGCGCTGAGTTGGAAAAGCTATACAGAGGCAGGGAGTGTGGAACATAATTTTATAAAAATAAACCTTTTTTTTCTTTTTCTTTTACATACACACTCCCAAAGAAGAAATGGAAAAGTTGTTAGGGTGTGGACCAGGGCTTCTAATTAGCTGTTCTGTTCTGCCTGGTTTATCTCTGTTCCTGCCCTGGCACTTTCCTGGGACTTACTGTCCTACACCCGGGCCCTGTGGGATGGAGATGGGTTCCCCCCAGACCCGAACCGCAGCAGGCTCAGAGCAGGTCTTTGCGCCAGATGCCCGGGGGAAGGAGCTGGAAGAAACCCGCTGGCCAGGTCGCCCCTTTTGCCTCCTTGACCCCAACATGTTTCCAAAACAGAGGGAGCCCTGCGAAGGCTCCTTGCCAGAGTGGGAAACAGCTACCCTCATTGTCTGCCTCGCCCCTGCCGGCTGCCCTCCCTGCCCCCACCAGCACCCCTCCTTTCTGTCTGAAAGTGTGAAACTTACAAATCCCAAGGAACCGCAATCAGAACTCGACCTCGGGAAAATTCAGAGTCTCCTGGCCATAAATATCCCGCTCCAAGACGCCTGACGTCAGAGCGGGGCGGGCGGGGGAGGGAGGCCGGCCGGGCGGGGAGGCGGCGGTGTCTTCGGACGCAGCGGAGTCGGGGCGAGGAGCGGCGAGCGGCGAGCGGCGAGCGCGCCGCGGGGTCCGGGCTGCGGAGCGGCGCCCGCGCGGGGTCCTCGGAGTAAGTGCCGCCGCCCGGCTGCCGGGCCCGCGTCCCTCCCGGGGCGGGGGCCGGGCTGGGCGGCTTTCGGCCGGCTCTTCCCCTCTCGCCCCTGCTTCATTCCCGGTGCGCGGAGCGGCTGGAGGCAGAGCTCCACGGGCTCCTGTTTTGTTTCTCCAAAGTGTTGCTGAGCGGGCTCCCGGGGCCTGCGTGCGGGCCGTGTGCGGGTGCCTGTCTGTCGGTACCAGCACCTCTGGACACAGAGAAGGTCTTTGGAAAACTTTTAGAAATGTGTTTTCGTGGCTTTCGAATCCCATTCCCGGTTGTCACAAATGGACAAACATAGCCGGTGCCCCCCAAACGGAGAACTTTTTTTGGTGATGGCTTGTCCTGGGGATTTAACTCTACGGGAGCCCAGCTCCCACCAGCAAGCCTGGCCTGGGGCCGCAGGCAGGGCATTGGGCCGGTGTCCTGGCTCTCAGCAGCCCTGGGCAGTGGGACTTGGAGCAAAGAAAGGAGCAAATCAGGAAAGGGGTCCCCACGCTGCGGGGCTCAGCACCTGTGGCCCTGGCATGCCCAGGCCCTGGGACTTGGACTTAAGCAGAAGGAACGGTCTGGTCAGGAGGCAGGTAATTTAAGGAAGAGGAGGAAGAGGAGGAGGGAGGAGGAGGAGAAGGAGGAGGTGGCGGCGGTGGTGGCCAGGACACTGCGGCTCTGTGTCCAGCCGGCCCCAGGAGTGGGATGAATGTGTCTGCCACATGTGCCCGCAGTGGGGGACGTGCCGGATTCTCTGGGAGCACCGAGGTGCCCCAAACAAGATGCAAGCTCATAACATAAAGAGACGTGTCTGAGCTGTGGGGTGGAGGGAGGGGGCGGTGGGGGAAAGGGAGAGAGATTTTTATCAAAATTGAACACAGATTGCCGAGGTCTGGGCTTGATTTAACTCTTGCCTCCCTGCTCCGGCCACTTTCGCACAGTTCTGTGGTGGGTTTGCACAGCTTCGGGGAAGGCGGGCTGGAAAAGCACGCCCCTCTAGGAAGGCGGCCCTGGAGGGTTTCCTTGAAACTGACGCTTTTGAAAAGCTTAAGGTTTTGTGTTTTCCCCCATCTGAGTCCCGTGTCAGTTTCTTGGATTTCTCTGAAAAGCCGGCGATGGAGGCAATGGGTTTTCCCTGGGACGCAGAGGGGGAATTGTGTTGTCCTGAGAATGGGGGGCGAGGGGGCCCGGGCTGTGTGGACCCACAGCCCTGGATTGCCCGATACAGGCCCTGGATGTCAATAGCTGGGCTCAACAGACCCGTGACCACAAAGAGAGGCCTTCCAGCGTTGCCCTCGCCTGGTCTCTGGTTTTGTATTTTGCAACAGAGCCAACCTACAGTGTTTGGGCGGGAGGAACATGACTGGACGCTCCCTGTGCCCTAGAAAAACGAAGGGACAGGGAGGAAATTTGGACCCACAGGAAGTTGGGGGGTTTGGGAAGGATTGTAGAAATTACACAAATGGATCCCTAGGGAGACACGATAATAGACTGAGCAGACGGCAACGTTAGAAATAGAGTCGTTTAGCTTCAGGAGTCCATCTTCCACCTACGTGTGATGAAGAAGGCGATGGAAAGGAGTGTGGAAGAGGATTGGCGGGAGTCCCGGGAGAAGCGTGTGAAGGACATGCTCACGCGTTCGGAGAGCCTGGGGATGGTCTCGGCCTGGGGCCTGGAGGCATAAACAGCCCGTTTCTCCTCTGTGCTGGGAGCTGCACTTCTTCCTTGAAAAGCAACAAGTGTGCTATTATGCCGTGTTGCCTGGGGAGTTGCATGCTCCGGTGCATACTCCTAGCTGAGTTTTCGGAGCTTGTCCTCCAGCTCCGGGGATGCTGAGGGAATACTCGTGCCCCCATCAGGACGAAAAGAGGAGAGAAACTTCTGGGCACTGGAACTGAGAAGAGAGCATGGCGATCAAGAAGGGAGGATGTGAGGGCAGGACCAGCAGGAAGGCCTGTGAATTACATTCGTTTGGGGTTTTTTATGTGTATTTTTTGAGGGGGGGCGGAGGGGTAAGGGGGCGTGTGGGTGAGATTGAGAGATTACTACTTTCTATGGGAACATGGTCTCTCCCCAGTCTTCCTTTCCAACTTCTTGCCCCCAAAGTTGTGGACACTGGACAGGTTAGACACTCTCCCTCACTGAAGAGCCTTGGACCCAGGGGAGAAGGACAGGGCATCCTCAGTGCCCTGGTTGGGGATGGGGGATGCAAAGATGACCAGTGAGGCAGAGGCAAGCTTGCTTCTTTGATTTCAGCGGCACCCATGGGAGGACCAATGTTAAATGTTCCCACTCATCCCCACTATTTTCAAACAGAAGGCTGAATACCAGGGAACAGAGGGACCCTTGGAGGTGGACACCCAGAAATACCCTGGTCCCAGCAGCACAGAGTCCTCAACAAGAGAACTGGGCTTTGATTCTTGCTTCATGAGGTTTCTCTTCATGAAGTGCCATCCTGACCCCTCCAGGCTTGCCCTGGGCCATTTCACCAACTTGAGACCAGGGACGAATTCCTAGGCCATTGATGCTTGGGCCGATAGTGGAGCCTTCTCCTCTCCCTTCTATCAGCTCAAGATCTATCAGCTCAAGATCTGGCTGGCTCGCCAGTCATCCCTGAGGTCAGAATACTCAGGATGCATTCTCAGACTCTCCTGAAGTTCCAAAGGGCAAGCACACTGGCTGACAAACAACTTGGACGGTGTCCTTGGCTTTGCTAGAGAGTTGCTCTGGATCTACATGGCCGCCAGAGTCTATGGTCAGGGACCCTGGGTCCTTCAGCTCTGGGCTCCAGATGCTGCCTGGAGGGGATTCATCATCTGGGACACCCTACTTGTTCCTGTACCTTCACCCGGAAAAAGTTAATGAGGTTAATATTTACCTCACAAGGTTATCACAAAAATGACATTTATGCAAAAGGACAGAAACAGAGCTAGCCATGTTGTAGACCCTTAATGTAGGGCCTGTCATAATTTAATTTCATGTTCCCATTTTCAGCCATCAGAAGCCTGAGTAGTTTGGAAAGAAGGACCTCCCCCCAAATCTGGCTGCATGTTTTCCATTATTGAAGGCCAATGGGTGGAGTTGCTAGGGTCAGGTGACCTTTACTGTCTCCCTGGAGAAAGGGTGGCTGGTGGGAATTGCCCAGGAGCACATGCCTGGCCCACCATCCTGAGCATGGGAGGAGGCACCAGGCATCCTGGGCATCTGGCCTGGAAACCACTCCTGTGTGAGCTCCCTCCAGAGGCAGAGGGCACAGAGCAGGCTGGAGTATATAGTGCAGGTGAGAGGTGGCAAGAAGGGGGTAGGGCAGCAAGCTCAAGAACCAGGGGAGTCTTTTTTTCTTTTGACTTTTAACCTTTGTATCATTTTTTTAAATGTTTTTCAACTGTAGTTTACCTTTAATATTATTTTGTATTAGCACAGCATAGTGGTGAGATAATCATGTACCTTATAAATTGTTCCCCCAAATCAAGATTAGATGAAGCAGAGGATAGAATCAGTGATTTGGAAGACATGGTAGCAGAAAACACCCACTCAAAGCAGCAGAACTAAAAAAGAATCTAAGAAAATGAGGTAGAAGAACCAGTTGAGTCTTGAAAAACACGCCTCAGGTCAGAGCTAGGTTAGGCAGCCACTGTGCCTGAGGTGCTAAGGTCATAGTAAGGGGAGGAAATTCCAATGGGTTGCAAAGAATGGAAGCTTTAGCCCTGGCCCTGTGGCTTAGTTGGCTGGGTGTGGTCCCATGCACCAAAAGGCTACCGGTTCGATTCCTGGTCAGGGCACAGGCCTGGGTTTCTGGCTCGATCCCTGGTAGGGGGCATGCAGGAGGTAGTCTGATGTTGCACTCTCCCACCTGGGTCTTTCCCTCTCCCTCTCCCTTTTTCTTTCTCTAAAAATCAATACAAATATGTATAAAAGGAATGGAAGTGTCAGGCATCTGTAAATCTGTCTGGTGGGTTGGGGTGGGCAAGCTGCCCCCCCCTCCCCGATGGGCACACTGGTTGACACACGGTGTAGGACAGTGAGTGCCCTGCAAGCGCAGAAGGAGCATCTGATGCAGCACAGAGCAGCTGCAGGTTCTCTTGGACCATCCGAGAGCTTCTAAGTTATCCTTCAAGTTGACATTTAAGACTTTGAGGATCACATTTGTTTCTGTTTTGTTCAAGCACTCTCTTTAACCGTGGCCTGGGATGACTTTTCAGCTTTTAAGAGGCTCAGTTAGTGGCCAACATCTCTTGAGATGGCCCAGATTGGGGGTCAGTGAATTCCTCACCGCTGGCAGCATCTATTTCTCCAACTCTCTCCTCACATTTTTTTGGTTTGTTTGTTTTTTGCTTCATTACGAGGTTATAAAACTGTGCCGTTGAAACGTCGCGCAGGGCGGAAATGCCTTTGCTCTGGCCCCGTGTGTCACGCCAGAGCTGTACGAGGCCTTCATACGGTGGCGATCAGCAGGTGTCATGGGATCTTTCTGGGCTTCCCCCTCCAAAAGCAAAGAAAAGAAAAAAAAAACCTGGAAAAGGAAACGTTTGGCCGTTCATCTCTGGCCGTGGAGGAGCTGACGGACTTGCAGGATGCCCTGGGCTCCGTGGGGAGTGTTTCAGGACCAAGTGGACCCAGGAGTGAGTTCTGACCCCACCAGGTCAGAAGCGGTTCAGTCTCTGTGGTTTTTCTTCATCTGGTCAATGAGAGCAGTCACTGTCCTCACCTCCCAGGGTGGTTCTGAGGACGAGATGAAGTAATACAGGAGAAGGACCTAGCAAATTGCTCCGTGCTCAGCAAACTGTTCATGCCGTTCCCCTCGAGAGCTAAGGACATGGGTTTGGATAGTCAGCTAAGAGTGAAAGGAAATAAGCCACTTATTCAGGGCTTAACGTGGGCACTCAAAGTTGGAGACCCTTTCATATAAAAGTGGGTCACGGACCAGCGCTCCCCATGCCAATGGCAGCCCCATGTGACCCTCTGC
The DNA here is from genome assembly GCA_004026665.1 of Murina feae. NCBI lineage: Eukaryota > Metazoa > Chordata > Mammalia > Chiroptera > Vespertilionidae > Murina > Murina feae. The sequence continues at coordinate 5,209 of PVJC01016966.1, read as the reverse complement.
TGTAGTAAAGCAAAGGCCGCCAGCTCACTCACCGATGAACCTGGGCTACCAGCGAGCTGTCTTCCATACAGCTTGTTGTAGAAATCCCAAACAGTCCCATGGCTCAGAGAGGCAAGGTCAAGCCTGGGAAAGACATAACGGCAGAATGCCAGCAGTACCTTACATTGTATGACATCCTACAGTCTGGGAAGCTCATGGCCTCGTTTCTTCCTGTGACAATCCTGTGAGATTGGTATTGTCCACATGATGTGGCTTATCCTCTGTGGGCTAAAAGACTTACCCGAATTCACACAGTAGGAGAAACAGGAGGTAAACGAGGATCCAAACAGTGGCTCGCAGCCCTGGCTGCACATCAGAATCAGCTGGCGAGCTTGTCAAAGTGTCAGAACCTGGGCTCACGCAGACCAATTAAATTAGGCTCAGAGGGGAGTGAGTGGACCCAGGCGCTGAGAGTTCTGTGAACTCCCAAGTAACCTGCAGTATAAGTTGAGATCCATGGGTTCAATGGGAGAGTGAAGAATTCTGTACCGAGGTCAGAACCCTGGGGGTCAGGTACAGGTAAAACGAACAGGCAACACGTTGCTAGGATTTAAGTAAGCTCCGTGAGGGTGGGGACTTGCGTGGTTCTCCCTGAATTCCAGAACCTGGTATATATAGTGTCAGGCACAAGGGAGACAATAGACGTTGTCTAGATGAATGAATGAATGAATGAATGAATGAGTGAACGGACACTATAGGTTAGAAGCCAAATCCCACCTGTCCCCTTGTTATATCAATAAAGTTTTACTGGCACACAGCCATGTAATTTGTCTATGTGTTGTCTATGGCTGCTTTCGTGCTAAAAGGGCCCAGCTGAGTGTTGTAATAGGGGCCCTATGGTTCACAGTGCTGAAAGTATTATCTGGCCCTTTTACAGAAAAGTTTGATGGCTTCTGCTCTGGATCTCAGACAGGTATGGAGCGAGTGTGTCTTCGGGAGAGTCATTTCTGCATGGTGGTCAAGAATATGGGCTTAGAGTCAGACAAGCCTGTGTTAGCATCCTGGCCCTGCTACTTACGTGTCATAAGGCCTTGCATATTATTTCATCTCTCGGAGTCTCATCAGAGAAACAGGAATGATGATAAATAACACCTCCCACTCCAGGTGGTTGTGAGAAATGTCAGCCCTTGACCTAGCGAATGTCAGCCCTCACTATCACGGTTGTTGTAGTTATTTGCAATTAACCAAAGAGAACAAAAACTAACTAGATTGGAGCCAAAACCTAAATCCAGCGTCGCGGACAGAATGAGGGATGTGGTCGGGAAAATAATCAGTCTGTGAGCTTGTTGGCGAAGAAAAACTCTGGGGAGGTTTCTGAAGTAAAGGTTCCCCGGTTGAGACAAAACAGATCAGGCCTCGGGACGTGAGTGAGGCGTTCCTGTGGGGCTGCCTGCTGTGTCAACCAGCAATCCCCGTCATTCCTCAAGGGTCAACCTAGATTTTATTACACGGAATAGTCAGGAGTGTGTCCCACCTCCATACCCTTGCTCATAGTTCTTTCTAACTGGAAGACCCTTCCCAATCCTCATCTTCCTGGTCCACTGTTCCTGCCAGGTTTGCTCCTGCCTTCTCTCTCAAACCCCCTTTGCAAGGCTCCCCCCACTCCTCCTTCTCACTCCCATGAATCTGACATGCGGCTCTGTTATAACACTTAACCAACGGCATCATTGTCAGGGTGGGACTGACTCTCCATCTTGCTTTCTACAGGGTTGGAGCTCATAAAAGTCAAATTCCACTGAGAGTCCACACCTGTTAGCCAAACAGTGTCAACTAACCCATGATTCAACACAATGGCACCTGAGTTAACTCTGGAGGAATGAGTAGGACTTACCCAGGTGCTGATGGGTTGCAAGAGAGAATCCCCATAGCCAACCACATTGAGAAGAGCTACCCTGTTTAAAGACTTACGTGGACGCTTTGTGTCCTCAGCCCTCCGTTCTGTGGTGGCTCCTTCCCCCTGGGACACCTTTTCCGGGGTGCAGCCAGGGACAGAGGAAGATGGAAGAAACTTAAACCCAAGGCTTTGACTCCTTGTCTGCAGATGTGGTGACAAGTTAGGTTTTGGGTAAGGTGACCAGACATCCCGCTTTTGGTGGGACAGTCCCGATTTTTAACAATTAGTCTCTTGTCCCACGGTGTTTTAAAAAAGTCCCGATTTTTGGAAAGAGACATAGGTACTACTCTTTGTAATATTTTAAGTAATAATAATTTAAAAAAGACACCCCCTCCCGTCAATGGTGTCCCGCTTTACCAATGTTAAAATCTGGTCACCTTAGTTTTGGCCCCCCTGGGTTTTTCATGTACAGGAGCCAGGATAATTGGGAGGTAGCTTGCTGTGGTCAGCTTTAATTAGCACGGCAAGAGAGAGAAGCCTGGTCACAGAACAGCAAACAGCAGGTAATTCACAGCTTTGCCATTTGTCTACAGAATGTATTGCATAATTTCTGTAGATTTAAAACACTTAAGAAACTGCATTACAGTCAGGGTGGGGCACATTTATCTTGGTGGCAGATATATACTGTGTGTGGAATAATATTAAAATGATGCTCTCTTAATGAGTAAGCGCAGGGCACAGGAAGAAAGTTGGCCTTGAATTAAATATTCCTTTTGATCAACCCCAAAAGGACAATGAGGAACTGCCTCCTAAGAGGGGAGGCAGGAGAGAGAATGAAACAGTATGTGTTGTATATAGGTCCCCATCATGCACAGGGTGCTATGGTGATCATTCTTTAAAAATGTATCCTTTATTTGATTTTTCCAAATTATGAAAGTAATTGATCCTTGCTTAAACAAGTGAACCGATATTACAAAAAGACAAGTGGGAAACAAATAACATGTCTACCCCTCCTCCATACCCTCATAATTAATGTAAATAGGCTAGAAGGATATTCTTCCATATCTTTTCCTTTGTTCATACAAATACCTACTGGTGTGCTACAGGTAGGGTGGGATCTTATTGTTTGAGTGGTTTCCATTGATATTGAACCTAACTATGCACATCTGTAGCATGTGTCTCTTCCACTTGACTATACGTCAAGGTCATCCCTACGGTGCCTCAAGCACTTGTTAATTTTTCCTGATTTCTTTATGCCTGGACACATACAGCTGTATGTATTTGAGATCATGCCAGTTTTGTAGGGATGTTTACTTTTCTATCAGTCAGATATTAGAGGTGGTTTCATCCTGGCTGACCACCAGGTTGGGTCCCTGAGTCTGCCAATACAAGCATCCATCACCCAGGAAAGCTTGTCTTTGGCACTCGGGCTCAGTGAGTGCTGTCCCGGGCCTGACCACACTGGGGTATGACTACATGTCGCGTGTGGTCCCCGTTCGTCTCTTAGGGAAGCTACTGAGCACTAGGCCTTGTGGCTCCTCTTGGTCCTCGTCAGATTTAGCCTTCCCTCCTTGGGTCTCCTCAATGACTGAAATGTAGGTGATGCCAGGAAACACCAAAGACTGGACACGAGGTTGGAGGCCAGTACAGTTGCCACAAATTAGTGTAGTATCATGGGCAGGGGTGTGAACTCTACACACTGATTGCCTCTCTGAGTCCAAGTTGTGTTTTTGTTGTAGTTGTCTAATATTTTTACGGATTTCAGAGAAGAATGGAGAGGAAAAGAGAGATGGAAACATCAATGATGAAATGATGAGAGAGAATCATTGATAGGCTGCCTCCTGCACACCCCACTCTGAGGATCGAGCCCACATCCTGGGCACGTGCCCTGACTGGGAATCGAACCATGACCTCCTGGTTCATAGGTTGACACTCAACCAGAGCCAGGCTGGCCAGACTGAGTCCAAGTTTTGCATAGTGGACTCTGGGCTATGCCACCCAGACCCCGTTCAGGACTAACTCAGTGGTGGGCAGTGCTGGGGGTGGTCATTCTCTTTGGAATTGCCTCAGCTCAAGAGTTGCCTTTGCCCACGGTCACTCTCACCCATGCTCCTCTCCTGGGTCACCTGCATCCAATGATAGGTGGGAGCCAGGAAGGCCTGCCCCCTATGTCCCAATGTGAGGAAATTCCAGAGGGTCCCCCCAGTGTCAGGGCTCCTCACGGGGTTGGCAGAGGCCTTCTCTGAGGCTGAATGACAAACGTTGGCTGTATTTTCTCTCCTCCCAGTGCCACCTCCCGCCTGCCAACCCCTCCCCTGGGTGGTTTATTCCAAGTGCCCTTCCTGATAACCCTGTGCCTGCTGCATGCAGTGTGACCGTTTTATATGAAGTCTTTCAGAGGCATCCATTATTATCTGGGTAATCATCAGTGGCTCTATTAGAATATGAAAACATGCACCTTTTTTTCTCATGCTCAATGTTGTTTGTTTTCTAGGTGAGACCCGACAGATTTCTCTACAAATAGGTTGTGTCCTAACTGGGCAGACTGAGCAATTGTTTAGAATTTTATCCCAAATTTGCATTTGCCCCTGTCCTTGTCCCCACTGCTCATGCTAGACAGAAGGCGTGGGTACTTCTGGGTAGAAGCACAACCAGACGGCTTTGCTGCCATCCTGGAGACAGGAGTGGACGAGTTGGCCTTTGGAACGCCGCTCCGTCTACCGGTGCTTCTGCAAAAGAAGGGGGGTGGTCTCAGAGGACCCTGCTGGCCCCTGGAAGCCGCCTTCCCGCCTGCATAGGTGTCCACATCATTCCTGCACGAGTCTGCCAGACCTGATTTGTCCCTGTGGGTGTTTGCTTCTTACTGGTTTGTCCAGAGCACGGCGGGCTTTGGCGCTGTGACTACAACATTCCGCCCTCAGGTTAAGTACACTGACCGCCTGCCCCGAGTGCCAAAGCAAAGCTAGCCTGCATGATGGATGCTCATGTGCCAGACTCGGGACCCAGGTTCCCAGTTCAGCATCTGACCACATTCGTGGGGGTCAGTTTCAACACTCCCTCCCTCCCTGCCTCCCAGATGCTACAGCCCCCAGCCTCAGGTCCCCTGAGCAGGCGGTCAGGGGAGGGAGTGATGCCAGTCCAGTGGGGAGATCTGTCAGTATTTCCACAGAGCCAGAGGCAGCTTTGAAGTTAGTTTGAAGCAAATTCAGGGTTTCTGTGGACTTTGGACAGTAGAAGGGCCAAGCCATTTTAACTCTTCTTCCTCTTCTGCTGCTGCTGCTGCTTTCTTCTTCCTCCTCCTCCTCATCCTCCTTCCCCTCCTCCTCCTCCCCCTCC
>PVJC01016965.1:0-33026 GCA_004026665.1 Murina feae | reverse complement strand
TTGCAGGCCAGAAGGGAGTGGCAAGAAATATTCAAAGTGATGAATAGCAAGAACCTACAGCCAAAATTACTTTACCCAGCAAAGCTATCGTTCAGAATTGAGGGTTGGATAAAGACCTTCACAGACAAGAAAAAGCTAAAAGAGTTCATCACCACCCAACCAGTATTATATGAAATGCTGAAAGATATCCTTTGAGAATGAGGAAGAAGAAAAAGGAAACTAAAAATTATGAACAACAAATATATATCAACGAGTGAATCTAAGAATCAAGTGAATAAAAAATCTGATGAACAGAATAAACTGGTGAATAGAATAGAACCAGAGGCATAGAAAGGGAGTGGACTGACAATTTTCGGGGGTTAAGGGTGCTGGGGATGCGTGAAGAGACTGGACAATAATTGTACACCTATGGATGAGGACAGTGGGGGGGGCAAGGGCAGAGGTTGGGGTGGGAAATAGGAGATGGGGAGCTATGAGGGAAAAAAGAGGAACAACTGTAATAATCTGAACAATAAAAATAAATTAAAAAAAAAAGAAACAACTCCACTGAATTGCAATTAATCTTATCTAGATTCTAATGTAAATACCTGTGATTCCAAACGGAAGTTGTGGTTTGACAAACTTTCCTTCAGCCTAGGGGACCCTTCAGGGTGTTATATTCTTGGATAAGACTCAGCAAGGTGGCTGCAGTTAGCTGTGGATGGTCCTTGGGAATGTTTTAAATCTATGCTCCATGCAGGGTCACCTACCCTGCTATCCTATATAATATCCTACATAATAAAAGGGTAATATGCAAATAGAACGAACAGTGGAACAACCAAACAATTGAACAACTGGTCACTATGATGTACACTGACCGTGAGGGTGTGCACATGGAACATGGAAGGCGTTGGCAGCAGGCAGCAGGGTATCAAACACTAGAGGCCCAGTGCACAAAAATTTGTGCACTCAGGGGAGGGGGGGGTCCCTCAGCCCAGCCTGTGCCCTCTTGCAGTCTGGGACCCCTTAGGGGATGTCCACCTGCTGGCTTAGGCTCGCTCCCCAGAAGATTGGGCCTAAGCTGGCAGTCAGACATTCCTCTGACAGCCAGGGAGCCCTCAGGGGATGTCCACTTGCCAGTGGGGAGCAGGCCTAAGCAGCAGTCGGACATACTTAGCGCTGCTGAGGAGGCAGGAGAGGCTCCTGCCATCACTGCTGTACTGGTATCCATCAGCCTGGCTTGTGGCTGAGCAGAGCTACCCCTGTGGGAGTGCACTGACCACCAGGGGCAGCTCCTGCATTGAGTGTCTGCCCCCTGGTGGTCAGTGTGTGTCATAGTGACTGGTCATTCCCAGTCATTCTGCTGTTAGGGTCAATTTGCATATTACCCTTTTAATATATAGGATAGAGTCCTGGTGCATGCGTGGGGGCTGGCTGGTTTGCCCTGAAGTGTGTCCCAGATCAGGGTGGGGGTCCTGTTGGGGTGCCTGGCCAGCCTGGGGGAGGGGCTGATGGCTGTTTGCAGCTGGCCCCAGCCCCTTCAGGGTGGGGGTCTCCCCTGGGGTTCTTGGCCAGCCTGGGAGAAGGGCTAATGGTTGTTTGCAGGCTGGCCACAGCCCCTTCAGGAAGAGGGTCCTGATGGGGTGCCTGGCCAGACTGGATGAGTGACTAATGGCTGTTTGCAGGCTGGCCACAGCCCCTTCAGGGTGGGGGTCTCCCCTGGTGTACCTGTCCAGCCTGTGTGAGGGGCAGATGGATGTTTGCAGGCTGGCCACAGCCCCTTCAGGGTGTGGGGTCATGCTGGGGTGCCTGGCCAGTCTGGGTGAGGGGTTGATGGCTGTTTTCAGGCTAGCCACAATCCCTTCAGGGTGGGGGTCTCCTCTGGGGTGCCTGTCCAGTCTGGGTGAGGGGCTGATGGCTATTTGCAGGCTTGCCAAGCCCCCCAGCAGGAACCCTCACCCCATGAGGGTGTGGCCATCCTTGTTGAGTGGCTGATGGCTGTTTGCAGGCTGGGCATAGTCCCCAGGGACCCAGCTCCCAGCGAGGCTGGCTGGGAGCAAGTATCTGAGATTTATTTATCTTCTATAATTGAAACTTTGTTGCCTTGATTGGAGGCCATAGCTGGCCTAGGCAGGAGGGAAGTTTAGTTTCCTTCATCGCCAGGGCAAGCAAACCTCCTGTTTGCTCTAGCTCCCTGGCTGCTGGCCACCATCTTGGTTGGGTTAATTTGTATATAGTCGCTCTGATTGGCTGGTGGGTGTGGCTTAGGGTATAGTGGAGTGACACCAATTAACACATCACTCTTTTATTAGATTAGATGTTGGGCTTTGGCTGAAGCTGGATGGTGGAGCAGGTGAGTGGGGATACCAGACCAAGGTGGGGCACTAGTTGCTATCATCAGGCTCTAGTGGTCCTGAAAATTATTTGCTCCTGTGCACCACAGTCTCACCTGGCACTCGCACCCACTGCCGGCGCCTGGTGCCAGTCCCAATTGCTGGGCACCACCAGCGGGTGCGAGTGGTGGCTGCCAGTCCAATAGCCCCTGAGGGCTTCTTCACCTCCCCCTATTCCTGAGAGGCAATGGGGGCAGCAGCCGCTGACAGCTCTGGCCCTGCTGGCACCCGCTGCTGGCACCAGCCCCATTCACTCCTCGCTGTCAGTGGATATGAGTGGGGCCAGTGCCATCAGCACATGGGAACAGTGTTGGTGGGAGTGGGCTGCAGGCAGATAGGGGGCCGGGGGCTGGCGGCTGGGTAGGGGCACAGAGGATGGGTTAAAACCCACCTCTAGGCCCACTGCAGCCTCACAGCCCACAGTTCCTTTCAAGATGCACACATTTGTGCACTAGGCCCTTAGTATATTATAATTATCAGTTTCATCCAGCCAAAGGCAAATGAAAGAATAATTATGTTAAAACAAGCACTGATATACAATGAAGTAGAAAGCAACAGTGGCTCATGTTTTAAATAACAGAATTTCAAAAAATCTGAATTTGGATTGCCTTGATTCAGGTTTTAATTCTCTCTGCCCTTTGAGAAATCATTGAGCCTATTGTTTAAGACCCAAACTCAACCAGACTTCCACAGTTTGAATTCCCAGCTTTGCTGTTTCCTGACTATCGGGCCTTTGGCAAATTATTTAACTTCTTGGGGTCTCAGTTCTCTCCTCCATTAGATGGGGATAACACTAGCACCTGCCTCAGAGGTTTGTTATCAGGATTACATGCTTGGATCCTTGTAAAGTCCTTAAAATTGTCTTTGGCACATGGAAGTGCTCTTTCTAAGTGTTCATTAAATAAATCAAGTTGGGACTGCAGTATTAAGTTCTGAGAAAATGTAATTGCTATCAACACGGGAGAACTGGTCTGGGAGTGACTGGATGATATACCTGAGATGTATATCTACTGTCCTGGTTGCTTCCCTTGCTCTCCAGGACAAGGGAACTTACTGTGGAACTTACTGTGACTATATGTATACTGTCATCCTCAACAAGCACTTGAGCCTATTTTTTTCAAACCCTTTGTTATTTCAATGGTCTCAGAGCATTGCTTCTCAAACTTTAATGTGCGTATACATGACCTAGCGGGTAATGCTAAAATATAGATAGCAGTTCCAAATATTGGCTAGGGCTCCCAATTCTGCATTTCTGACACACTCCCGGGTGATTCACTCACTGCTGGCTCCCATATCACACTTTGAATATCAACATCCTAGTAAATTTTATCATCTAAAAAATTATCTCACGCCAATTTAAAGATGCGCTTCTACTTTGGAGCGCAGGTCCACATACACAGTATTATGGCTGAGAAAACATTGTCTTCTGCCCTTTCACATCTCATGGTTTTGAGGACACTAGCCAGAATGCAACAATGACATCTTACATGCCCACACCTGCACCTTTGCTGGGACACTGTGCCAGGAGGTGAGCAGAGAATCTGGAAAACACCCCAAGTTGATTTGTTTAAAAAAACATTGACAATGGCGTATTCAGAGAACGTGTCTTTCGTAGTTTAGGCAGAGAAACTTCCCTGAGCCAGCAGCATATGGTAGGCCTGGAGGTGGTACCCTGGGTGGGTGGAGAATATCATGCTCTGACAGCCATGCACAGGCTTTGCCAACTTGAGGCAGGAGCAGCAGGGATGGAGTCAGCAGGGGGAAGGGAGCAGGAAGCCTCTTCCATGTGCTGAGTTAGTAACACAATTCAAAGGGAAATGTTCAGGGAGACTTTCCCTGGGGGAGGCTCGCAGGAACACTCTTTCCACCCTCTCACCCACCCCCGGAAATCTGTGAGAGCACATCAACAGTGCTATGAGATTAATGAACCCGCATAATCATCATTAGGTTTTCAACTTTTAAAATTGCATGCAATAATTAGCTCTTCCCATATTCGTTAAGGAATCAGCTGCCAAAAACTTCTTCTCAGGAAATGTTTTCTCCCAGCAAAGGATGGAAATCTCACCTTCACAATAATATGTTACTTCAGATACTAAAATATTTGAGGACCATAAAGGAAATCTGTTTAGGAGAAGTGGGGATAGAAAAATAAAATATAGATTTTTATAAAACATACTTCAGGAGATTGAGAATCTTCTTTGCTCTGGGCAAACTCTACTGAACCCTATATAATATTATCTTTCCTGCTTTTGGGGGCTTCCTGGCCTTACTCCCAGGAAGGGACTAAAAATGAACACTGCTGGGCTGTCCTTTATGAGTACGTGTCCCAAGATAATGGGCATCTACGTCCAGCAAGTGCCATCTGCTGTTCCTGGCAGTGACCACGGCCGCAGGCTGACTCTGTCTTCAGTCCCTTGGCTTCCAGGGTTCCCTCAGCAGGCTGCTGGAACAGCTCGCTTTCCTCTATCCTGCATTCTAAACAAGGCCTGGGAAAATAGGATGCATATTTCACAATCTTTGACAACTTATTCTGATTATTGTTATGGCTGTGAAATTATCTAGAATTTTATCTGAAGTGCAAGAGGCCATTCCTAGAAAAGGCCAGAGGACTTACAGACTGAAACCTCTCTGCCACTTTATAATACCAACCTAGAATCAGCACTTTCTCACTCTTAAATCAGTTTCTTGGGACCACATTATCTTCTTTTATTTCTTTTCATTCTACTTCCTTTCCCTTCTCCCATTTGCACTTCTCCACACCATGAGTCACTTCACCAATAAATCATTCATCAGTAATTAGCTTCCCATTAAACTTCTCAGGTTCAGGTTTTAGTGTTTATAAAATGGTGATGTTAGTACTGTTCTGCAAAATGATGGTAAGTGATATCATTTTTAAAATAGCTAAACATTCAAAAAATAATTTTTGTTGTTCTTTGATTAGAAAACAATAAATAAAAAAATCTAAGAACCCTAGTATTTTCTGGAAATTTATAAGAGAACTTGGGAGTCTCTAAACATGTTATGTACACCTTTACATTGATGATGAAAATTCTGAAATAATTATATTTTCTTTGATTTGCTCCTTTCTTACCATCCTGATTTTCTTGTTTATTTTTCTCTTCTCTCTCCTTTTTTCCCCCTATTTTTCCTAACTATATCTCTCCCCAACCTCTTACTTCTCTTTCTTCTCAGAATAAACATAGAGATGCTTTTGCTTTGCAGGATTTCTCCGTGAATGAATGAGTTAAGGGTAGGTGGAGATTATCTAAAAAACTATGGTTTTTGCCTCTACTGTGATAGTCCTTGGTGCAGCTTACCAGGTTTTTCTGGCTCTCTGCGCTCTGGGAACTGGTAAGTTGTGCTTCCTAGGTCACTTGTGATTGGGTGGGACCATGTGACTAGTTCTGGCCAATGAGCTGTGAGCAGATGAGATATATTTCACTACCCAAATGGTACATCTGGTTGCTGATCTGACTTCCTCCAGAACAACTGGAAATGTTTGACACCATACCTGCTCTATCATCCTGGGTTTGTGCATGATTATAAGGATTAGATTTCCTAAAAGACCTGAGATGGACATATATCATGAATATGAAAGTTGCTTAGTTGCTTTAACTTAGTCTCTTAGTTGCTTTAACTTAGTCTCTTAGTTGCTTTAAGAGACTGAGACCTTGGAGATATTTTTTTACACTTTATTAAATTAGATTATCCTGACTGATGCCTTCACAAAACTGTAAACTTCTCTAAGGATAAGTAGAAAGGAAAGTAGAGATATGCTTTCTGCTTTTATTTGGAGAGATTGTGAGTCTCTGCTAGGTGCTTCTATAATAGCACATTCAATCATTATTAAATGTTGGCCCAAAGAATTCAAGCTATGGCTACTTCCATATTTTAAAAACTTTATTTGTCTTTTAATATAATGGTCTTTAACAAACCAATATAATTAACGCTTCCAAGTTAAGGATTTAGGTTAGTAAACAGCCTCTTGTGATAATCTAAGTCTCAACAGAGAATTTGAAGGGGAATGATTGTTATTTATTCATTCAAACATCTATTCAATGCTCAGATATTTATCAAGCACCTATTTTGTCAGGCACTGTGTTAGGTGCCAAAGGAACAGTAATTACTTTAGATAAAAACTTTATTGTATTCAGAGTAGTTTTCCATATAACTATATTATTTCATTTTATCTTATAAAAGCAAAATGTTCATTCCAGTTTAAAGATGAGGAAACCAAGATTCAAGGAATCAAGTGACTCATTCAGCTAGACAGTAATACAAAATAGGAATTTAACCTTTATTTTCATGTGAAGTTCATGTTCAAAATGGAAAATTATGAGAAAGTACTATTGGGGAAAGGTTGGAAATAGTTACTGAAATGTATAATTAGTCACATGCTGAAGAAGGGAATTTTTAGCCTGAGTCCATGGATGCTTTAGTTGACTCCTAAAATTGTAGAAAATTCCTAGAATATCCCGAAAGTAGTCAGTGACTTTAAACCATTAAGAAAAAACTGCTCTACAACTATATTCTTTTTTTTTATTTTTTTTTAAAATTTTTAAAAAATTATTATTACATAAAGCTTTACAAAGATTAGTACATATATCTCTTTTTCCCCCTGCTCTTCCCCCCGCCTCCCCTACCCCCCAGTGTTTTGTGTCCATTGGTTATGCTTAAATGCACACACAAAAGTCCCATGTCTGATCTGTTACCCTCCCCCCCATGTCCCTGTCCTTGTTGCTGTAATTTGACAGTCTGTTTGATGTACAACTATATTCTTACTAGAGGCCCAGCATGCATGGAATTGTATGTGAGGAGCCCGCTGCTGCGAGCCACTGTGGGAGCCACGGGCCCCAGAACACCAGCCACCGGTGTCACCACAGGACCCAGAGCCCTGGCCACCATCGCTGCTACAGGACTCATCAATGCAGGGACGTCCCTTAGCCTGACTTGCACCCTCTCCAATTTGGGAGCCCTCAGGAGATATGCTACTGATGGCTTGGGCTCACTCCAGGTGGTTCTCTGCTCTCTGCTGGGCCTGTCTGCTCCACACCATGGGGATGGGCAAGCAGGCCCTGCTGGGTGCTGCCTGTAGACCAATTGCCTACTCTCCGGTCGCCCGCTTGCCTGCTCTCCCCATGGCGGCTACCACTGCCCAGCAGGCCCTGCTGGGTGCTGCCTGCAGACCCTGCTTACCTGCTCAGGGGTCATCATGGTGACTTCCCAGCAGGCCCTGCTGGGTGCTGCCTGCAGTCTGATTGCCTGCTGGGCTCCCATTGCCAGGGTAATGCAGCCAGCATCCTGCTCCACAGCTATGGGCGCCACCACTTTGTCCTGGAGTGATGGTTAATTTGCATATTACTCTTTTATTAGATAGGCTAGATTATCCTAGCCAAGTGATGATACAACTCCATTTTCAACATTTTATTTCTCATGAACTCCAGCATTGGTGAGAAAATAGTAATTACATTTTTTATATTTGTAAAATATACAAGACAAGTAAAAAATGATTTCACTTTTTTTTTTGTATTTTATTAATGACAGAACTGAAGGAGGGGTTCTTGATTCAATTTTATCTTTCACAGAATTATTGAACAGGGGAGGTGGAAGAGAATATAAGAAGTCATCTGAGCTCTCTCTTAGTTTAGAGATATGTAAAGGATGTCACCCAGAGAAGGAAGTTATTGAGTCAGTGGTGGGGTTAGGGGTAGAACTCAGGCCCTCAGACTCCTCTAGTCACTCTTAAGTCCATTTGGGGGAAAAAAACAACAACACACTTCCTCCCCTCCCTTTAATTTGATTCAAATGGCATATCTCTACATTTTAAAATATTTTATTAGACATAAGAGTAAATTAGACTATATGACAATTTAAGTATTTGAGTCATTTAAGAGTGTGTTATGCTCACATAGCAAAAATAAGAATGCCGGATGTAACATTAGCACAGCAAAAGTTAACCACCACATCACCAAAGGGCTGGTTGCCAGGAGGTAAGGGTGTGGGGGGATGGGTGAAAAAGGCAGAGGGGAACATAGTCAATAATACCGTGATTAGTTTGCCTGGCGCCAGAAGATTACTAGAATTAGTGGGGTGATCACAAGTAAGGAATACAAATGTCAAATCATTATATTGCACACTTGAAACTAACATAACTGAAACAATGTCGTATACCAAACATAGTTAAATTTTTAACAAAGACATTGAAAGAGTTATAAAAACAGCAAAAGTGGGTGTTTTTTTATTCTGGTCAGGTAATAAATTTGTATTTGAGAACTGGGATGACATCGTGTTAAATCTCAGATCAGGTGGCATGCGTGGACACCAAGGACCACCGCACCTGCGTGAGCCCCCTGCAGAGAGAGACCCTGGCTCCAACCAGAGGCAGACTGTGAAAAGAACTGCATTTCTTTCTTACTTTGATTCAATTCCCTGTAAAGGTTTCTCCAGAACACAATATCACTCTGACCAGATCAGTTAAGATTTATCTGCCAGGCAGGGGGCCACAGAGAAAATCTCACTTTGAATGTGAACCAAAATAATGGAAATGGAAACGTAAATATCATAGGACTAGAGAGCAAATACCAGGTGTCTTCATAGTTATCATTAGCATCGATATTCTACGGCCAGTCGACTTTTGCAAGCTCACACAAGATAGAGAAGTCCTTATCAATATTCTGAAGACTAATGCAGAGCAAATGTCACCTTGTGCATGGATGAGCTCCAGAAAGATATGTGCAGTGGGAATAACTTCTTTACTGCACACTGTCGGAGGGGGCAGAGGGACTAGCACTGAGGTGTGGAGACAAAAATTAAATTTGTACTCTCCGAGGGCAAAGATGAGGCTTTACTTTTAATAGGCTCATTGAGGTTTGCCTTTGAAACTATGCAGTTTAATCTGTCCCTGATTTCCCCCAGGGATGAGAGGCACCCAGCTCACTGCCCATGAATCTCATGATTTGCCTTGTGCTCTTGGGGAGTACTATTTAGCACAGACTGGGGGCTTCTAACTCTCAGGACAAGCAGTGGTGTTTGCGGCTTCCACAGTTAGTATGCAAGCCATACTTGTTCTTTTCCTCATGCAGGATGGCTGTTGTCCTTTGAATAAAGTGAGGATGATTGCTTCGTGTTTTTATTTTTAAAATAGCCTTGGCATTTTGAAAAAATCCATTAGATTTTTCCCCCCTCCTCTCTCTCTCTCCTCTCTGAGCAGTTGTCAATAGCAGACGCTCTTGGGGGTGGGCCATTCAATCAAAGAACAATTGGGGAAAAATGTAAATTTATAGTTTTAAGTAAGGTTACTGTAATTACAACCATAATATGGATAGCAGGCAATCATGAATGCAGTATTTCCTATCTGAAGGGCACAACCTTATATTCTAGAATGTTCTCTGTGTTTGTTGGTTTAATCTTCTCTCATCTCTCTCTCCCTGAACAATATGTTTACTTCAACTCCTTTTCCTTAAGACTGTGTGTATGCTGTATTTTTGCCAGGAATGGCTTCCTGCATTCTTCCACTCCTCTGGCTCTTCTCTTTTAGACTCAATTCAAGCCCCTTCACAATCATGCAAAGCACTGAGTCTCTGCATTCTGTCTGGATGGACTTTTAGTTAGCACTGGAATATTCTCTAAAATTTTAGATGTCATTATATTATTTCTCTTAGTAGATAGCAAGGTGCAGGACATCTAGGTGTGTGGCATATTATTTTGTGTCAACTATGGCAGATAGCCAAGGACAAGGCACATAGTAGGTGATGTTAAGTATTTATTATTTTCCTATATACTTTCTTTTCAACATTTCCACATAATTCTAGATAATTATTATTATTGTTAGTAGTAGTATTTAGAGAGAGGAAGGGAGAGGAAGAAATTGATGTGAGAGAGAAACATTAATCAACTGCCTCCCATAAGTGTTCCAGGGTTCCAACTGGGATTGAACCCTCAACCTGGGTATGTACCCTGACCAGAAATTGAACCTACCACCTTTTGGTGTATGGGCCGATGCTCCAACCAACTGAGCCACACCAGCCAGGGTCAGATTATTTCTTGATAGCATCATTCTATTCTCTACCTAAGTCTTCCTCTAATAACAAATTCTTCTATTTACTTGAGTCTTGTCCTTCCAAGAACAAACAGAGAAGTTAATTTCTTCTCTAACTCTTCTGTGTGAGTGTGCCAGTGTGTGTCTCTGTGTGTGCATGTGTGTGGTTTTGTGTTTAGTAGAGATATGGGGAAAGAGAAAGAAATTAAGACTGAATTACTGTTAAAGATAATGGTAATAATTGAAAGAGGAAAACATTTGAGAATCCTCTGCAGTAGATAGAGTAACAATCAATGGAAAAAAGTGATTTTGTTTCTATCAAGAACAAAAATCTAGTTTTGATAGCAAAACAGGAGCATTTTTATTAAGTGTGCTATTTTTGAGTTTGGGAACAAAATATAGTAAATGAAGCAATGGAAAGAAATGAGGAAATGGAAAATAAAATGGTAAATATTTGACAGCTTTATGTTGTCCACATTTTATAATGACAGAAGTGTATAAACTTCTTGAAGACACAGAAGGAGAGCTTGCGTATTTTTAGGATCAGAATATATATATATATATATATATATATATATATATATATATATTCCATTGTGACATTTGGATTTAAAAAAATACAAAGCCTTAGTCATAAATGTCTGGAAAAAGTTAGGTTAATTGGAAACCTAAAGGGATAATTTTTTTAAATACATTTTATTTATTTTTTACAGAGAGGAAAGGAGTGGGATAGAGAGTTAGAAACATTGATGAGAGAGAAACATTCATCAGCTGCCTCCTGCACACCCCCTACTGGGGATGTGCTCGCAACCAAGGTACATGCCCTTGACCGGAATCGAACCTGGGACCTTTCAGTCCACAGGCAGACATAAAGGGATAATTTTGATTGAGTTATAAAATCCAAAGATTAGATTCTAGTCGTATTGCCAAGAAAGTATTTAAGGAAATCACAGAATATTTAAAATCTATCTTTTGTCTGACCTTGAGAATATTTGTATTCATAAAATGGGAATATAATGACAAAATGTCTTATAATGGAACATGGCTTTAGGATCAATTACCTGACTTGTATATGATCTCTATGTTTTCCTGTATCTGAACTATTTTTCTGGCTAAGTATTTTTCATTGGTGTGTACTAGTATGTATGTGTGTTGCTACAAAATTGTTTCTTTTTTAAAAATTATGTATAAGATTTATAGGGGTGATATTGGATAATAAAATTATATAGGTTTTAGGTATCCATGTTTATAATATACTAGAGGCCTGGTGCACATAATTTGTCCCTTAGGCCAGCCTACACCTTCTCCAATCTGGGACTCTATAGGGCTCAGGCCCAACCGGAAGTCAGACATCTATCTCACAACCCAGGACTGCTGGCTCCCAACCACTCACCTGCTCGCCTGCCTGATTGCCCCCTAAGTGCTTCTGACTGCTAGCCTGATCACCTCCCAACCATTCCTCTGGCAGCCTGATCGACGCCTAACTGCTCCCCTGTCAGCCGAATTGCTCCCAACTGCCCTCCCCTGCAGGTCTGGTTGTCCCCAACTGCCCTCCCCTGCTGGCCATCTTGTGGTGGCCATCTTGTGACCACATGAGGTCGGTCATCTTGTGCAAGGGCATGATGGTCAATTTGCATATTACCTCATTATTATATAGGATTATCTATATATAGCATTGTGTGTTCCCCACCCCAAATCAAGTCTCCTTCCATCACCATTTATCCCACTTTTACCCTCTTCCCTATTCCCGTTTCCTATTCCCATTTCCTCTGGTAATAATCATACTGTTGTCTGTATCTGTGAATTGTTGCTTTTGCTGTTGTTGTTGTTTTTGCTTAATCCCTTTACTTTTTCATCCAGCCCCCCAACCCCTTCCCCTCTGACAGCTGACAGCCTGTATCTATGAGTCTATTTCTATTTTGTTTGTTATTTTGCTCATTAGATTTCACATATGAGTAAAATCATATAGTACTTGCCTTTCTCTGACTGGCTTATTTAACTTAGCATAATACTCTCCAGATCCACCTATGCTGTCACAAAGGATAAGATTTCCTTCCATTTTATGGTTGAGTATTCCATGGTATAAATGTAACACAGCTTTTTTATCCTCTCATTTACTGATGGGCACTTGGGCTGCTTCCAAATCTTGGCTATTGTAAATATTGCTGCAATGAACATAGGGGTGTGTGTATTCATTTCAATTAGTGTTTTGGGTTTCTTTGGATATATTGCCAAAAGCAGAATTTCTGGGTCCATTTTTAATTTTGTGAGGTACTACTCTCCACAGTGGCTCCAACAATCTTCATTCCCCATAACAGTGTGCTAGGTTTCCTTGTTTCCATATCCTCGCCCACACTTGTATGTTGATTGATTGATGATAGCCACTTGGAAAAACTTTTGACTTCCGAGTGATCTAAATTCAACTGGTGATATATCTTTATCTCATTTTTATTCATTATCCTGAATATATAGTTTACTTTACTATTAGGGGCTATTAAACCATAACAAGAGGGGAGATTCAAATATGAAAGCAGTGATATGAAGGGAACAGGCAATAAATGTTATATGAAGAAGCATAGGTTCCTTTTATCTATGCTTTTGCCTAAGCTGTTTGTCTACTTTGCAATTAGATATATTACATGTATTGAATTAGAAATCATGATTAAGAAATTATTATTTAAATAAGTAACTTGCTGGACATAGTTTGTGTTTTTGTCCCCATGCCACCAAAGGAAATGGACCTTGTTTTTAATCTGAAGATAAGGAGTCAACATAATGTACGCTCTATGAGTCATATTATAAATGTGTAGAAGAAGCCCTTTAAAACCAAGCACAGTTGCTGAAAATGTTTCAAATATCAATATTTCCTTTCAAATGGCATTCATTAGAATGCTTGAAGAGAGAAAGCAGATTTTGCTTGGGATACAAGTAATGAACATGATAAATGGTCACACAGAGAACCCAGAACTAGTTTGAAATCTACTGACTCAAAATATGAAAACAACTGCTTATTATGAAGCTTTGTTTAATAAAGAATTATCAATATTTATTTTCAGAGATGCTAGAAAATTTAAAAGAAACTTCAACTCATTTAAAAAAATAGTAAACTTCAATACAGGAGATATTCTTTTATTGATTGATTGAGTTCTTGATGTAACTTTAATGTAGTATGATTTGTCTTCTTCTACTTGAGAGAGGATTTCCCAAACATGAACAGAGGCAGAATCAGAACTTAAATTGCAGTAATACTAGCCATACCTTTATAGTGTCGGAAATAATAAACCAATATAATTTTCATGTCTCAAAAAGTAAATATTAAAAAGAAATTTTGTTACAGAACCAATAGGTGAGCCAGTGGATGATGGGAACTAGAGGTGATGGACCGAGAATGGCAACAAATTGAGCTCCAGAAAACTAATGGACACCAGGGATGTGTGGCAGGTTTAGAAGAAAATAGTCTTAGGAACTGAGGCAGGGAGGCAAAATTATTGATCAGAACAAAGGATTACATCATTTGTAGATAAATGGAATGACTGATTAAGGCAGAGATTTTTAGGATCAGAACAAATATGAAAGAAAGGCAGATTCATCAAAAATCATTTACAATCCTCTACAAATCTTTTATTTCTATTGTTTGTTGTTCTTCCTACTAGCCACTCTTCTCCTTTTTTGGGGTGGGGGGGCCTCACAGTTGGAACAGAGTTATAGATTGACTTGGTCATAGATTGTCTTTATCTTGATTCTGTCCAGTCCTGATCTATCCAGACTCAGTGATGCTTTTTTGAGTTCCTGAATACTAAATACTGGATTTCATACTGGACCACCTTCTATTGACTCATACTTGTCCATTGGTTTTGGTTTAGGCAGCTCATTCATTTTGGGAGCTCTACTTAATATTTTTCTCTTTATCTCATTCTCTAAACTGTGCCACTTCCCCACTCCCCAAAGCTAGAGAGTGTCTTTTCCTGGACATACACAAAGATCAATACTTAGAGTCATTTAGATTCTGAGTAAATAGGACAAGGAAGCAATTACTGTATAATCCAACATTTGTACATATTGATGATGACAATGATAATGACAGTGACAGAAACTAGGCACTGGGCTAAGTGCTTTTTCCAGATTTTCAAATTTTTTCTAACACTCTCCTAGTGAGTTAAATCTGATATTATTCTAATAAGTAACTTTCCCCAAATCTCATGATATCAATCCAGAGTTCAAGCCAGACAGTCTCCAGGGCTTACTGTTTTAAACTGGGGCATAGGATCACAGCAGTAGTAAGAGAACGTTTAACTTCTTGCTGACAACTTACTTAGTGACCTAGATTTTTAAAATTAACTTGAGAGGAAACAGGAATGGTCTCAGAACTCTGGGCATGCTGAATCTTCAAGCAACAGCTTTATAGTGTTAGCCTTAAACTTAACCCAATAGAGCCTCCAGATTTTTGCTGACTGGAAACAATGACAAGGCTGCTTATCAATTTACCAGGAGCTTTTACTGAACATATCTGTGATGTGAAAAATTCCTACTGTTCCCACCCAGATAGTCTGGCAGAGGCTTGCTACATATTGATCAATCCTACTTCCTCTTATTGGACACACAGAATGGCCACATTTCACACCCCCAATGTAGTTAAGCTAGGGCTATTTGACTGGGTTCTGACCAATATCAGAAGGGTTGAGTAAGGACACTTGTGGACAAGCACTTGATAACTGAAGACATTATGTGGATTTACAATAAAACTTTTTAAATAGCTTTTACTCTTATATTCATGGGTCTGTTGAATAATAAGATGCTAGAAGTTCAGCAACTAGATGGAATGAAGATAGAACTGTTATGGAAAAGGAAGAACATTATTTACGCATCCTGATGAAGCAAATCTATCCTCAGGTTCTCATAAGTACTGCAAGGATCATGCCTACATTTTTTCCTCACATGTGAAGGTGTGAAAACTTTCTGCCTCAGAATCCATTTTGTTTGGCCAAAAGGACTGCAGGGTCCTCGCGCTGATACTAGAATCTCTTATGCATGAATATTCTAGATAACACTTCATAGGGTCACAAGCAAAGGTAAGTTCTTCATCCAACTTCCCAATCGCCTTGTGATCAACAGTTTCCCCTGCATCCCAAGCCCCTTAGATATGACCCCCCCTGTTGCAGAAGACCAAAGAAAAACCAAGCGATGCTTTAAAGAAAAGGAGGGGCATTGTTGAATACGCTGGCAGGCTCAGGGAATAACTTTCGAAATCTGAGCAAAGAAACATGCAAGGGACTTCTCTTTATATCTCCCTGTGGACTTTGTCCCACCAATATGGATTATGCTTCCGGTCCTTTTCGTGGGCCTTGCAAGAAGGCCGCTAGGTGTTGGGGGTCTCCAGGCCATATCTAATGGTTTGGCCTGGTGCCAGCATTAATAACCCTCCCTCTGGGGCAGTGCGCTCTTCACAGTTTTATTGCCTCTGTAACAGATTCTGCAAGACCAGTATCTGGGAAGGAGGTAGTGACTTAATTATAGGTTATCAAGAATGCACACTGAGCTTGCTGGCATGGATTCCAATTGCTAGCCCCTCACATATCAGGGTTACTTTGGAATTAGCCCTTTTTAGCCTTCTCACCCCCACCTCTGCCCACAAAACCCAGCTCTTTTGAGTTAAATTAAGCAATCTGTACTTAGCCAGGGAACTGCAAAGCACTTTACCCAGAGACCCTACTATAGGTTTGTGCCACAGGTCTAATTTCTCTCTTTCAGTCTGCACTCTGACTTGACCTCTCTGTGTGGCATACAGTGTATTTCTTTCTGGACCTATGATTAACAAACTGCCATAATTCACTTATATCAATTTCTCATATGGTCTGTTGTTGACACCTGGCTCACCATCCAGCACCCTGTGCTTTACTTAACAAATGTTAATTTAACAAAGTCATAACAGGAGGTCAGAGGTATTAAGATGAGAGGGAGGGAGAGGAGAGGGAGAGAGACAAAGAGAGAAAGAGAGAAAGTGTCCTGTAAAAAATTCTAGTTGCTGTTCTTTGGTATTTTTTTTAATTAAATCTTTATTGTTCAGATTATTACAGTGGTTCCTCTTTTTTTCCCTCCATAGCTCTCCTCCACCCAGTTCCCACCTCACCCTCTTCCCTTATACCCTTGCCCCCATCACTGTCCTCATCCATAGGTGTACAATTTTTGTCCAGTCTCTTCCCACATCCCCCACACTCTTTCCCCCCCGCACCCGAGAATTGTCAGTCCACTCCCTTTCTATGTCTCTGATTCTATTCTATTCTATTCACTAGTTTATTCAGTTCATCAGATTTTTTATTCACTTGAGTTTTAGATTCACTTGTTTATAGATATGTATTTGTTGTCACTTTGTTGTTCATAATTTTTATCTTTACCTTTTTCTTATTCTTCCTCTTCTTAAAGGATGCTTTTCAGCATTTCATATAATACTGGTTTGGTGGTGATGAACTCCTTTAGCTTTTTCTTATCTGTGAAGCTCTTTATCTGACCTTCAATTCTGAATGATAGCTTTGCTGGGTAAAGTAATCTTTGGTTGTAGGTTCTTGCTATTCATCACTTCGAATATTTCTTGCCACTCCCTTCTGGCCTGCATAGCTTCTGTTGAGAAATCAGCTGACAGTCGTATGGGTACTCCCTTGTAAGTAACTAACTGTTTTTCTCTTGTTGCTTTTAAGATTCTCTCTGCCTTTTGCTCTTGGTATTTTAATTATGTTGTGTCTTGGTGTGGTCCTCTTTGGATTCATTTTGTTTGGGGTTCTCTGCATTTCCTGGACTTGTAAGTCTTTCTTTCACCAGGTAGGGGAAGTTTTCTGTCATTATTGATTCAAATAGGTTTTCAATATCTTGCTCTCTCTCTTCTTCTGGTACCCCTATAATTCTGATGTTGGTATGCTCAAGTTGTCCCAGAGGCTCCTTACACTATCTTCATATTTTTGGATTCTTTTTGCTTTTTGCTTTTCCAATTGTATGTTTTTTTGCTTCTTTGTATTTCAAATCTTTGACTTGATTCTTGCAATCCTCTAGTCTGCTGTTGGATCTCTGTATAATATTCTTTATTTCAGACAGTATATGCTTAATTTCTAGTTGGTCCTCTTTCATATCCTCGAGGGTCTCACTAGATTTATTGAGGGTCTCATTAAGTTTATCGGCAGTTTCTAGAAAGTTCTTGGAAAACCTTATAACTGGTTTTGAACTCTATATCCAGTAGTTTACTTTCCTTCATTTCTGTTATTTGTGACCTGTCTCTTTGACTTCTCATTCTGGCTGCTTCCCTGTGTTGATAGGGTGGCTTTCTGTGCTAGGTGTCCTATAGGGCCCAGTGGCTCTGCCTCCCCAATTACCTGAGGTGGACACTCTTGGTGCACCCCTTTGGGGGCTTTGTACACAGTCTTGTTGTAGGTAAGCCTTGATTGTTGTAGGTATCACTGGGAGGAATTGACCTCTAGGCCAATTGGCTGTGAGAATCAGCTGTGTCTACAGTGGGAGAACTTCTGTGCTGGAGACGCCCTTATGGGACAAGACTTGCTTCAGTGAGGCTTTGGTGCTTCCTGAATATGCCCCCTGAGTGTCCCTATGGATCTGAGGAGTTGTAATCTGGATGGTCCCACTCTGACCACTGGGTACAATGGCTCTTGGATCTCTAAGGAGGTGCTAATTTAGCCTCTGCCTGAGGCTATCTAGCAGGAGCTATGGAGAGATCTGCAGATTCCTCTTCTCTGTTTGTAGTTTGGAGGTGCCCAGATGAGGCCCAGCTGTGAAGGAATGCAGGCTGCTGTGAGGCCTTGGGCCTTCTTTTGGATGTTCTGGGTCTGTCTAACCCAGCTGCAGTTTGTTAGGTAATTGTAGATTGCAAAGGGCCAGGTCATTCATATGCAAAAGCCTCTGGCTCAGCTTAGGTGGGGCAGGGTCTCAGGGAATCAATAGGGAGGAGAAAACACCTATGGCTGATCCTCAGCCTGCCCTAAGGAGCCCCAGGTTTCAGTGTCCCATGGTAATCGCTGCAAACATCGCTGAGAGAAAGCTGCTCTGGAATTCCTCCAGATGCCAAATAGTCCAGTTTCTCCCTGTATGACTCTGGGTCCCCAGAAATTCGCCCAGAACTGGAGTTCAGAGCTGCTGGGAGCTTGTGTCTTTCCTCCTGATTGAAAAAGACAGCTGCATCCTCAGTTGCCAGCCCTTTCCACACACGCCTCCGTACCTCTGCACTTTACTTCCGCACCTCCTCTGAGTCTCAGTGTGCTTTTCTCTTCCCCTCTAGTTGTAGAATTTCCACTCAGCCAGCCTTCCTGTGGTTCTGGGTGGTGTCCGTTTTGTCTCTTAGTTGTGTTTTTGAACTGGTTGTGCGAGGCAGCAATTTCAAGTGTTTACTTATGTCGCCATCTTGGTTTCTCTCTTTGGTATTTTTTAAAGATGATTTATTCCCAATGGAAAGAAAACAAGATAATTTTTTTTCACAAAGGATAAAAGGTTATCCATGTCTACATTAGGGAATGAATGCAAGTCAACTGTGTGATGTATGTTCTCTCTCAAGCAAAGGAATGGCTATAACTGGAATAATGCATTTCTATTTCTTCATGAGTGCATTTCCTTATTCCAACATTAGAATCAACAGTAGGGTGAACAGAATCCTATAGGGCAATATTTTGATGAACAGGGAATGTATTGTCTATGCTTAAATGTATTAAGAAAGAGGACTTTTGGTGGCATAAGGGATATATTGAGTTAGAACTTGAAAAACAATGAAGTCAAGGTTTAAAGAAGGCAATGCAAAAACTAAACTCTTTCATTAGCAACCATGCCTCAAGCTAGAACATTTATACCAAAGGTCCTAAAGTGTTGGCCTGACATTTGCTTTATTCTTTGTGACATGTTGACAGGTGCCCTTGGTAAAGCACATTTCAAATATCACAGTGCAGATGTGATCGGCAAGTTTGAAGGTTTTATTGGCTTACTATTGTATTGATACCTTATTATTTTCTATCTCAGTTTTAACTGCAAAGAGACAGATTTACTTTTACTTACACTTTATCACTCTTAACATCTTCTCTGCACATTGGGCCTATAGAGTTCCCCTTTATATTAGTCTATAAATGTACTAGAATACATTTATCCACCATAGTTATGAACAGTTAAATTTTTTAAGACACTCACTATTATAGATAATCGCATAATGGACATTATTATACATGTCACCTTGTGCACATGTATGAGGACTTCTTAAGAATAACACTGGAAGTGTTATTGTTGCCCTATAGGTAAATAAATAAATTTAGTGAACATTTGTTCTCCAATGGGTTATATACATTTGTTTCTTTACATATTAATCAATATCTTAGCATGGTTTCACTTGAAAACTTTTGCTAATGATCATATTTGCATCTCTTTGATTATTATTGAGGTTAAATTGAGAAGCATTGAACATATTTATCAGACATTTGCATTTTATCTTCTGTAAATAGGCTACTTACATCCTTTGGCATTTTTCTTTTTTTATTAAAAATGTTTTTATTGATTGTAGAGAGAGAAAGGAAGGGAAAGGGATAGAGAAATAGGAACATTGCTGAGAGAGAAACATTAGTGGTAAGCTGCCTCCTATTGTGAATGGCAATACTGGCTTTTTCCCCTACCAGAATTAAACCATGACCTCTTGGTTCCTAGGTCAATGCTCAACCCACTGAGCCACACCAGCCAAGCAACCATTTTCCATTTTTCTTATCAGATTGTTGATTTGTAGGAATTATTTTCTGTGTAGAATTTGTAGAAATTTTCATTCTTTGCCAGTTGCATGCATTGCAAGTGTCTTCTCTCAGTCTGTGGTTTGTCTTTCAACATTATTTATGAAAGTATCTGTTCTATAGGTGATTATCATTTTAATGTGGTTAACTTTATTAATCTTTAATTCTGGGATTTATATTTTTGTGTCTTGTTTAATAAATTATGTCTGTAAATTCACAAGGACAACTAGAATTAATTTTAGCATATAGAGTAATAATCTAATTTTATTTATTTATTTTTCGTACAGACATTCGGTTGTCCTAGCACCATCTATAATAATAAAAGCATAATATGCTAATTAGACCAGACATCCTTCTGGACATCTTTCTGGATGACCTTCTGGATGAAGCCGGGGCTTCGAGGGAAGCCCGGGTCCAGGGTACCTGCTGACAAGCCACAGGGAAGCCCAGGTCATAGGTGCCAGAGGGAAGCCAGTGCCAGCTGCTGGGGAAAGAAGGCCTACTCTTGCATGAATTTCATGCATCGGGACTCTAGTTTATTATATAGCCTATTCATCCCTTACTAGTTTAATATCTTCTTTTCAATATGTCAATTTCCTATTCACATGACTTATTTCTGGGTTTTGTCGAGTATTTTATGATTTATTTATTTACCACTTTGCCAAGATCACACTGTCATAAGTACTATATAGTCTTAAAGGTTGCTAAAGGGCCTGTAACATTTCACATTCACACCAGCAATGAATGAGAGTTTCTGTTGTTCTACATCCTTGTCAGGATTTGGTGAGAGGGGACATCCTTGCCTAATACCTGATCTTAATGAGAAAGCTTCTAGCTCCTTAAAATTAAGTATGATGGTAACTGCAGGGTATTTTTTAGATTTTATTTTTTTATCAAGGTGAGGAAGTTCCCCCATTATTCTTAGTTTGTGGATATTCATAAATATAGCATTTTTCATCTTTAACCTGGTGATGTGATGGCTTACATTAATTGATTCTCAAATGCTGAACCAGTATTGCATACCTGGAATAAATCCCATTTGATCATTGTGTATAATTCTTTTTATGCATTGTTGGATTCAATTTGGTAATACACTTCATAGAGGGTTTTTGCATCTATGCTCATAAAAAATATTGATCTTTAACTTTACTTATGTATAATGTCTTTGTCTGGTTTCAGTATTAGGGTAAAACTGCTCTCATATAATGAGTTTGAAAACATTCCTTCTGCTTCTATGCTTTGAAGGAGATTGTATAGAATTGGTATAATTTCTTCTTTAAATGTTTGGTACAATTCCTCAGCTCACAGTTTAGATGTGTTCTTTCTCCCAGTACTGGTTCCAGTATGAGTTGATGCTCCTGGATTTCTGCAACAATTTCTGCAAAACCTGATTCTAGCATCAAACAGTAAGCCTAGATCTGATCCTTGTTTGACTTGAAGCACCTTTAATATGAAGCTTCATAGACCAATGCTCTAGCCATGCTCTTCTTTTCTTAAAAAAAAAACCCCTCAAAAATTTAGCTCACTAAGTTGTCTATATTCTTTTGTAAATTAGCCTTTTGGTTTGGTCTTCTCTTTTTTATAATTTCCACATATTTTAAGAAGTTTGCCTCAGTTTATAAATCAACCTTTAATAGATTTTAAATTACATTGCTAAAAATTATATGACTATGCTACTTAACATATATTTTTTTTATTTTCTTGAGATTTATGTTGACAACTTTCAATATGGCACACAACACTCTCCAAAATCCAACCCCTGATAGAGCTTACAGTTCCATTTCATGCCATCCCCTCTTGTCCATGTTTAATTCAAGTCACACTGAGTTTCCTCCTGGTTCCAAACACACATTACTTCAAGCACCTGAGCATACGTTAACAGTTCTGTCTAGAATAACCTTGTTTCGTCCTTCTGGCCATCTTCTACTTAATCTTCTCTGCATTCCTCTAATTTTCCCAAGCAGAGTTAGATATTACTGATACTATAGACTTATTACTTAAGACTGCTATCTGTTTATTATTGTTTACAAACATGTCCATTTTTAATCTAAAATATACGCTGTCTAATAAAACTTTCTGTGATAATGTTAATGGTCTATATCTTCATGTTCAATAGAAGTTTCTGTAATTATGAAAATGTTTTATATCTGCAATATCCAATATAGTAGCCTTTAGCTACATGTGCTTATTGAACTTAAAATAGGTTTTGTGTGACCGAGGAACTGAATTTTTAAATTTAATTTTAATAGTGATATGCAGATAGTATAGGACAATATTTTAAATAGTTTTAGAAGCGGAGAAGATACGTTGACTACTTTCTTTGTGTGCTCAGGAGTTAGTAAAGAGTGGACACTCACTATTCAGTGATTATTAAATGAAAGAATAAGTAAATTCTAGAAGTCTGAAAAATTAATGTTTTTGCTACATAGCTAGATAAATCAAGAGAAATTGATTTTCAGTTTTCCTCGCCATCCCCACCAGAAAATAAGCTCTTATATGTTTACTGCTTTAGAAAAAAAAATAAGCTCTTATTTTTTTAGTTTGATCTTAACTATGTCATTGATTCAGTTTTTCCAGAGTTGTGAAGGCAGAAAAATACAGGGATTAAAGACTGGAGTGGCTTGGAAAATCCACAGAAATGTGGTTCTGTAAACTGAGAGATTATTTCGTGCAGTTGTTTCTTATGGTGTTAGAAAAGGTCAATGCCATATACATGTGTAAACTGATGTTGTAAAGTTTTCTTTATTTAGAAACCTGATTCCTGGCAGGAAAGAGGACCTGCTTTACATCCTCATGCATAACCTCAATTGTCCCTTCTTCAGTCTATGGTTAAAGAAGCCCATTTACTCCTAGCTTACCCAGAAGAGAAATTTGAACTCCCACTTGGGACTGGAACACCAAATTATTTATATATTTAGTATTTTCATTTATGCCCAGGGAGCAAAGGGCAGTGCTAGTTTTGGAAAAAAACAGTAAGTAAACAGCGTTGTCAACCTCTTCATCAAGTTGATAGACTGACTTATACTATAGGAATTTTAATCCTGTAAGAATAGCAAGAACAATATGAAATTGCTGTAGTGGGGATGGTGTGCAAAAGTAAATGCTATTGGGGATGTGAAGCAATATAATAGGAAATTATTAAATATTGTTGCACGTATTTTCTGAGTTTTCAGTTCAATCATGAACTGAGGTTCTCTGAATTGATTATAAATTCACCAAGTTAACATTCTTTTTTAAAAAATATATTTTATTGATTTTTTTTACAGAGAGGAAGGGAGAGGGATAGAGTTAGAAACATCAGTGAGAGAGGAACACCGATCAGCTGCCTCCTGCACACTCCATGCTGGGGATGTGTCCGCAACCAAGGTACATGCCCTTGACTGGAATTGAACCTGGGATCCTTCAGTCTGCAGGCTGACGCTCTATCCACTGAGCCAAACCAGTTAGGGCAACATTCTTAATGTTTTTACATTTTTTAAATTAAGATGTCTAAGATTTCTAAAGAAGGCAAAGCTGCTAGTGGATCTCATTAAAATTTGTTTCTGGGACCATGATTTATCTTGCAATTTTAGAAATCCTCTGATGCTTTTAAGATTTTTTTGCTGCATAGTCCAGTGTATCATTCAGAATGAGCTAAGCAATGCTTCTGTAACAAATAGCCCTCTGATCTCAGAGGCTTAAAAAGCAACAAAGGGTTATTTTTGCTCATTCTCTAATTATTAAAGATAGCAGGAGGCTCTGTTCATCATAATCATTCTCTGACCAAGATTCACCCAAGATCCATCTTGACACGTTTCTCATTTCTTTTTGCTAAGAAAGGAGAAGGTGACATATTGCATAGTGGCCCTTAAAGCTCTTCTGAGAAGTGGCACAGGTCACAACTACCACATTTATCTGTACAAATGCAGGTGATTTGGTGATGTCAAACTTTAAAAGATGTAAAGAAATACAAATCTATCATGGCCTGTTGAGAAAGGAGAAGCAAACATCTGTGAGTTTGACTAGAACGTGTGATCAGATGACATGCTTCAGTAGGACTTTGAAAGGCATTTGGAGAGAAAAAGATTCACGGTCCAATTAATTGGGGAAATTTGGGTTGAAGTGGCATATGTTATTTCATTTTTGGATTAATAGTATATAATCTGCAAAGTGAATTATGAATATTTAATTAAGAGGTATGATATGAAGTCCTTCCCGAACTAAATATATTGTGGAAATATTTTTCTTTAAAGAAACATTGTTTGTCTGATCATCTTTGCAAAATGGACTAGAAGGTGTACTTTCTGAGCCCTCCCCCAATTTTTTAACTTCTTTATATGGATTTCTTATTTAATATTAATTTTAAACATAATAAAACACAAACTGATATAGATAAATGACAAACATCTTTTCCAAATAAGGATCATGGATGCCTGGTTCCATTTTTACTCCCAGAAAAGTTCTAAACTAGAAGGTTTTTGATTAATGTTGAAGTCTATAGTAGACAATAGACTATGAAGTCTATTTCAATTTTTTTTCTGATGCATTAAAGTATTGTCTAAGGTTTTACACAAACCGTATACATAAGATACTTCTAAGTTAGAAGTTTGGAATTTACTTTGTTTTCTTAAAATTAATTTAAATAAAAATTTTCTCATTTTCAGTTTTTAAAAGTCT
Organism: Murina feae; assembly: GCA_004026665.1. NCBI lineage: Eukaryota > Metazoa > Chordata > Mammalia > Chiroptera > Vespertilionidae > Murina > Murina feae. Next base: position 8,208 of record PVJC01016965.1, on the reverse strand, counting down.
TCCAGATGTTAAGGTGTGATTTATTTGTGAATTCAATGAGTTAAAAATGAGTAAATAATGTTCTATATGCTATCTGGTTGTTTAAAGTTCATTAACTCTTGCTCAGAATAACATAATCTACTAATTTGGAGAAAACTATAACATTTTTAATAACTTCTATATGGTATATTGGTACTGGAATTGAAAAATATAGGGAAGCCCTGACCAGTTTGGCTCAGTGGCTAGAGTGTCGACCGGCAGACTGAAAGGTCCCAGGTTCGATTCCGGTCAAGGGCATGTACCTTGGTTGCGGGCACATCCCCAGTAGAGAGTGTGCAGGAGGCAACTGATTGATGTTTTTCTCTCATCGATGTTTCTAACTCTCTATCCCTCTCCCTTCCTCTTTGTAAAAAATCAATAATAATAATAATAATAATAATAATAATAATATATGGAAGATAACAGATTTTTAAATATTTCTAATATAATAAACTCCTTTTATTAAGTTTTGATACTTTATTTCAAACATAAAGAGTTATCACATATGAAAATTAAAATAAAATTAAATATTGGGGGAAGTTTTCAAAATAATGATGCCATCAATGAGTCTTCCACTCCAGATCTTTTATTCCACAGTCTCACCTGTTGGAAATACAGCTATGCATTAGCAGATATGTTACAAAAACTCATCGAGAAAACATAATCAAAATAACAAAATTCCTAAAGTAAGATTTATGAATTCTTTAGTCACAAACTCACGTCCAAATCACTCTTATTTCGCAAATAACCCTTGCTAGTGTAGTCACTTGGGTTTAAATTACAGAAACTGGAAGCAACTACGAAAGCATAGAAATTGTCAAATATACTGTCAACTGTGAAAAGTCAGTAGAGGGTTCAGACAAGTGACTAAATAAATAATCTATTGACTGAAATACTCAAAGGATACAACAGCATGGGATGATTTTGCCTGGGGTCAAACAATCTAGCACCACAATTCATACTGATAATTATCCTTCTTTTTGATAAAAAAAAAAAAAAGTTGATTATTTTCAATGTACTAGTATTAGTTGAGAAGTCAGGGACTTACATAAGACCTTTCAATTAGTTTTCCATTCAATATCACTAAAACTAAATAAATAAATACAAAGGTATTCAAAACATTGATTCTAAAAAAACTGTCAAACTCAACTATTCAGAATGATCCATTCTCCAAGGATTTTTCATTCTTCTTCATCGTGGTCTTGAGAAACAAACCAAAAAATCATTTGACCTATAGGTGGCAATATTGGTATTGTTCAAGTCAAGCACAAAAAGATGGGGGAATAAGGAAGCATAATTTAATGACTCAATAAAGAAAATCACTGAATCTGAAACGAATCATTGATGAACACAACTTGAAAAGAAGTGTAGATTTACCAAACCTCTTGGAATTCATTAGGGGCATTGTAATACCCCTAAGGAATTATAGAATTGAATTTTGGGGGGAAATCTTCTTAATGATGTGTATTGAATAATGAATCCCACTGTTACTATACTTTAACTTATTTTGTTGACTCAGTAAACTATGAATCCATTCAAATGAGTTTTTACAACTATACGCCTCATTTTCATTTAAGAATATGAAGGTAAAGTCCAATTTACATTGTCCCACATACACAACTAGTGGTGTCAGCAACTCTGGGGAGAGCCCAAGCTATTAGTCCCCAGAACACTCAGTGAACTTCTGATGTCCATTGGAAAAAATGATTGTGTGCATGCTGGCTATGCAGTGAAAAGACCCATCAGCCCTTTAGAACAAATGTGTTTTAACTATTTGTAAATCATGGCAGTATTTCTTGAAGTTTGTAAGCGCATGCACTAATTAGTTTATCTGAAAAATCTCATAGCCTCTCTCCTTCTCCTTCCTAGATTCTGATACTCCCCCTATAGATTTCTGTTGAGAACCATTTATGTCTCCCAAATGCTTCCTCCAGTTTACTTTCCTATAGTTTGTATATAAGTATTTTCTGTAATAAAATTATAATATTTAGTAGGCAGCTATTTTCTTTTCTTCACTCCAGAAACTCAGATGTGTTCCATCTCTCCAAACCATGAGAAAAATCAGTTCAAGTTGATGAACATTATACTGAATAGAAAACAGAGTTGTGTGTATGTGCACATGTGTACAGGCACATGTGCATAAGCTTCTGTGATACACCTGTGTGAGTATGCGTGTTTGTGTGTGAGAGTGAGAGAGACAGAGAGAGATACAATAGTACAATGGTATGGCATGAGAGAAACATTGGTTGATAAATTTTGGAAATCTTTAAGTAATAAAAATCAGCAGTATTCCGTATGTCTCACTTTCCAGGTCTGAGATATCCAATATAGTAAACCTTTGTGGCTATTTATGTTTAAATTTAAATTAAGTAAAATTAAAAACTCAAATTTTTAACCACAGGAGCCACATTTCCCGTGTTGATTATCTATATGTAGGTCTACTTGGATGGTGCAGATAGAGAATATTTTCATCACACAGAAAGTTCCATGGGACAGCACTGCTCTATATTGTAAGTTTTTTGAAATATATTTTTATTTATTTCAGAGAGGAAATATATTTTTATTTATTTCAGAGAGGAAGGGAAAAATAAAAAATTTATTTTTATTATTTCAGATAGAAACATCAATGATGAGAGAGAATCGTGGATTGGCTGCCTCCTCCACACCCCACACTGGGGACTGATCCTGCAACCCGGGGCGTGTGCCTTACTGGAATATAACCGTGACGTGGTTCATAGGTTGACACTCAAGCACTGAGGCACACCGGCCAGGCATATACTGTAAATTCTTTGGGTATGACCATCTTATATTTGTATTTCCCTCAGTAGCTAATAAAACCTGTATGTAGGAAGGAGTCAGGAAATATTTGATTAAAATATAAAATGTAAAGCCTTCAGGGGTTGATTTATTATTTGGTTTCTTATTACAGAGACTATGTAATATTATATACGAAGTATATGTAATGGATTAATATATACAACCTGTCTGCAGTGCTGCTTCTAGTTGTCTCTGGCTTCCTTTCCCCATTCTTTACAAAGTGGCTGTGGCAAAGTCCTTTGTCCAAAACTGTAAGCTGCAAAGGGTAACTTAGTCCCAGCAATGGCTTTCTAATTGCCCTCCAGAGACTGACCTGTCCGTCGTTTCATGCTGTACTCTTTAATTAACATTAATTAATTCACTCATTTTTGGGGTTTCAATTTTCCTAGATGAGACACTGAAAATTAGAACATGTAACCTATTCAGATTATAACTTAAAGGGCTTTCTGCTGATAGTTAATTAGCTTGATTCAGGAAGGATAAAGCAAAAAAAATGAATTTTTAATGTTAATTTAAAGGACATTAGTTGCTATGGGCAGAATGATTAAAATGCCAATTTTTGAAGCAGAAAAATTAGAATGCAGCAGCAATGGTAAACATAGATGATCGGTGGATTTTGTATCTCTGCCAAGATTGAGAGGTGCTTTGTCATCTTCCTGCAAAAAAGCTTGATGAGTTCTGTAGAGTTATTTAGTCAGACCAGCACATAGAGTGGGCAAATCATGCCTGTTCTTATTGTTGAACATGCTTCTATGCATTTTTCTCCAGGAATGCAATATAATAGAATAGCATGATAACATGAGATTGAATCACGCTGATGCACTCATAACAAGGCACAGGGAGTTGCTAGCCGATTGCCCCTATTTAACAATCACTTATATAGAACTTGCTAGGTGCCAAATTCTGTCCTAAGTATTTGAACAATAATAGCTCAATTAGTCTTTATAACAAATCTATGAGTTTTGTTCCATGATTGCCCCCATTTTTCAGATACAAAATTGAGGTGCTGAGAACTTGAGTAATTTGCTGAAGGCCGCACAGTGGTAGGTGGTAGATCCCAGAACTGAACACAGGCAGGAACTTCATTTGCTTTAGAAACTGCTCTCTTAAATAGAAAATAATTCCAAAGCAGATTATTTGCAGTGAAATATGGGCTCATTGTTAGCTTTCAGTGTACTGTTACCATCATCCAAAGATTATCATCAAAGGTGATGAGACACTCTAGAACACAGACATAATGGAATATTAGAGGATGAGGACCACTGACTTTGTATTTTAAAATTCTCAAGAGGATCAGCAAGATATCTCCAATACTGCCAACTAATTAGCAGTAAAGCGAGGGCATATAGCTCGAAACCAAATTGTTCCTTTTTCATTAATTAATTCAAACGTTTTTAAAAAACTTACAATGAGCTAGGTATCAGTCCAAGTGCTGGTCATACATGGATAAAAAAAGAGCTTCAGGTGAATTAGGGAAGAGGGAACTCACAAACACAATTTTGTGGAAATCTCAAAGAAAGAACACCGTTTCAAGGACTAACAGGGGCGAGTAGAGAGCCCTAACCCAGCTCAGACAGGAAGGAGTACAGGGCAGAGAAGCGTTCAGGGGAGATGAGATTTGACATGGGGGACTGGTGAGATCTCGGCACTATTGGCATTTTGGACTGAGTAATACTTTGTGTTGAAGGACTGGTGTGTGCACTGTGAGATGGTTAGCAGCATCACTGGCTTCTGTCCACTGCATGCTGGTTTGTACACTCCAGGTTATGACGATTGAAAATATCTTGAGACATTGCCAGATGTCCCCTTGGGTACAAAACTGGGCCACATTGAGACCTACTGCGCTGGATATGGAGGTGATAAGTGGATGGGAAGAGCACTGTCAGGGAGAGGCCACATTGGGAACAAGGGTATGAAAGTCGAAGAACAGGATGTGTGAGGTGCAATGTGGCAGCAAGTGTATTTGGTGATGGTGGAGGAGGACAAAAATGTGTGGATACCTGGAGAGAGCTGTGGCACGCACATGTGGGCAGGAGACGTAACTGAAGGATACTCTGAGCCCAGCTGCCTAGGCTGACAGTGGGGAGCCAATGGCAGCATACACACCAGTTAGGCGGGCCATAAATAGACTGTGCTGACTCATCCTGAGCAAAGCAGTTGCATTCTCCTGGAAGGCAAGCTGGAAGCTTCCTAGAATCAGACAGCTGGTTATAAGGAGAGCCTCACATGGTCCAGTCCGGGGAGAGGACTATGGGGTTCGCCTCAGTCTTTAAACCATGCCTGTGCACTAGACTATGTGATGGGTTGTCTTCAAATTCAACAGCATCATGGTATTCAGCAAGGCTTCATGGTAACTGCTGATGCATGAGCTGTCCTATTTAAATAGATTTTCCAAGATAGTTGATAAAAGTCCTATTTAGTGCTTCAGTCCACTCCTTTTAATAACTCATTTTTAAAATATTATCTTGCATTACATTCTTTTTAAAAATATATTTTTGTTGATTTCAGAGAGGAAGGGAGAGGGAGAAGGAGATAGAAGCATCAATGATGAGAGAATCATTGATTGGCTGCCTCCTGCACATCCTCTACTGGGGATCAAGCTTGCAACCTGGGCCTGTGCAGCCCAGAATCAAACCTGAGACCCTGCAGTCCACAGGCTGACACTCTATCCACTGAGCCAAACCAGCTAGGGCTTGCATTACACTCTTAGAATAGATGAGAGCTAATTGGATTTTTCTGGATGACTTTGGGGGTTACTATGATCATTCAGTAGTGTCTGAAAGAATGGAGTGACATATTCCTGATCCTCTGGCAGTTTAAATGGGCCAACTACTGCAATTGTGATTTTTTTTTCACTTTCTGTTTCATTATAGCTAGATTTTCACAATGTTCCCATTTTATCTTTTCCCATCATTCATTAATGCTTTTGGCAATCTTTTTTCTCCCTGAGAAACATGAAAATGACGTTTACTAGATTTACATGTAAAAACAGCTAGTAAGTTCTGATAATAACCACAAACATTTATGCAGTGTTTAACACACACCAGGCAGTGTTCCAAATCTCAAAACCTTTCTTTGTGAAGTGTTTGGGTCTTAGTGCATGGAGCTTTTGCAACTATGCTAGCAGTCTTTATGTTTTACGTTGAAATTCATTTCTATGTTCTGGACATCCAAGTAGCTAGAAGTTTGACATTCAACTAAATGGGATTCTATCTCCCGTGATATAACCCCTTTCAGTAACTGCTAAGTTCAGAAGCAGGTTATACTTTTAGCAATCTAGAATTCTTTCAACAAAGCAGCAAGAAGCAAAGGGAGATTAAAAAAGAAAAAGAAAAAGAAAAAGAAAAAGAAAAAGAAAAAGAAAAAGAAAAAGAAAATGCAGTAGGGCTAGGTTCTGTGCACACATTCCATTCCAGACTCACATCTTTCTGGGCTCTTTAAAACAGGAAGCCACTTAGGCTCCCTTATCGAGCAGCTCAAGCATGCACGCTCACAAACACAGCATCTGAGTCCAGACAGGTCAAGAAATTCAGGAATTTGAAAAGAAGGCCACGTGCTCCAGGATGGCTGTGTTCAAAAGGCCTGGAAAGAAATGTTGGGAGGGTTGCCCTTTCTTCCCATGACACATCACAAACTCTGGTAGGAAATCAGCAAAGGAAACTGGGCAACCATGGTGATTAGTCAGAAGGAAGGAGACAGCAAACATTCTGAAGCCAGCAGCTGAAGAACAATGGGAACCCTGAAAGGCTATTTTTGTTTGATTTCAACAATTAATTGAACCTGGTGGGACTGACAGTGTACTCTGCCTTCCCTCACTCTTCTCTTACTAAAAGTGGAAAGTTTCCATGCCAAAAAATAGTTACCTCTTTCCTGCTTAAGAATGATTGAAATGCCACCATGCTCTTCCAAATTCATGTTTATTTCCAAATGAACTTATTACGAATATAAAAATATTCAAATATGCAAAAATGACAAGTATCTGTTATTGTGTTTCCAATCATACTGATTTGCTAGGTAAAAGGCTGGGATTTGGAGCTCTCACTTTGGACTTGTAATGTCTCAGGGACCTCCCTTGGCAGTAGGTATGGAAAGGAACTGCTGAAAGCCTCCAGCAGCAGATGGCTTTTGTAGTGGCTCTCCGGGTGTTGTTTTGTTTTGTTCTTAAATTCCAGATAGCACCATAGCAAAAATAAAAATCTACCTAAGAAAGATTTGATTGCTCCCAACATTTTTTCCAGTGCTTTCTAAACTGCCCCAAAGTGGAAACAGATGGAATCTTTACAATATCAAATCAGAAAATAAAACTGTACAGAATTGTGAAATTTAGGGCAACACGGTTGCCAAGTTGCTGGACTTGGGCAAAATGTTTCTGAGGTTTGGCCGTATCTTCCCAACTGCCAGGGGGCGTTCTTTGTAGCAGACCTGACTTAAGGTGATGGAATACATTTTCCTAAGCTTAGAACACTGAAAGCTCCAAGACACAGATACCATAGAGGGGTACCAGAAATGATTTCAATAGGCATGAACTACTAATTCAATTAGTGCCACGAACAAGATGGCACATTCTCTTAAAGGGGCTGTCGTGCAGTACCAGAAACATGGAAACATCTGGAAAGGTGTTATGTTCCCGGGCAGGAACCATGCCATGTCACAGGGAGAAAGATATGAACAAGCAAGAGTGAGTGTGAGTACAGAGTAAGCTCCATGAGTTGAAGAAGTTTTGGAAAAGGGAGGGTAAACAGGATGTGGACATGAGCTCAGAGAGCTTTGGTAAACAGCTTCTAATTGTTGTGCCTTCTTCGACTCATCTCCATTTCTTAGCTTCTCTAACAACTTTGAAATAGGAGTGAATTGTTCTGCTCCCTTTCTTCCAATCTACCAGTGTAGGTGCACAGATCATGATATTTCAGCTGGACATTTGCTGCTTTTGTCACCCAGCATGTAGTCTACCTTCTCCTGGTTAATCTAGTGTTGTAACATGTGATCTACCCAGTTTTTGGAGTTTTACTTTTGAGCAAAGCATCAAAAATCCTTCAAAAAGTTGAATTCATTCCCCTCAAGGGTAGGGTCTGAAAGGCTGTTTATCAGTTCCTGCTACCTAGACTTCTCCCAAAGCTCTTTTTTGTCCTTTCAAAGCAAAGGTTCTTTATTTTCCTTATTTTTCTGGAAGCTATTCCAATATACTCCCTTTCTATTGTCAATTTCTGTTGCTGTGATCACTTAGAAGATTGCATTATCTTTCTAGACAGCCATTTATGCAGCCAAAGTGTATTTTACTTGAAATATTCTGACCTCAGGAAAAGGGAGGGGGAGAGAGAGAAAGAGAGAAGAGAGGAGAGGAGAGGAGAGGAGAGGAGAGGAGAGGAGAGGAGA